>JASCZW010001167.1:0-96795 GCA_034211315.2 Aedes japonicus
AAAGTGATCCATGCAAAAGCACAGTTAAGTGCATCAATTCTTCCCGCATTTAAAGGACAACAAGTGGAATGGACGTATAACATATTTAGTGAACAAACAACAGCAAAGCTTGTATGTTCTATGTTCATTATTTATTAGAACGATTGAAGGTCATCAAATATTCATTGCCGTGTATATATATACCAAGAAGAATCTTAGATTATTCAAAACAAATAATGTTTGAGTTGCTAATTCGAGGAGCTCGCTGTACTCAAGCGTTACGAAAGCCGTTAAAAAAAACAAATTTAATTATTATGTATGAGTTGTTCGCATACGAGTTTTGACATCATTATTGCAACAGCTCAAAAGATCTGCATATTTGAGTTATTCAGATATTCATGTTTTAGTTTTTCATTAATTTGATGAACTGAATGAGCTTACGCGTAGCTCCTAAGATAATTTTTCGTTCAAAAGCTAACAAATGACATCATCATCCTTCGAATTTTATATTAGACAAGATGGAAACATTGCTTTGAAAAAAAAAGGGAAAGCAAAGGTCCGAAAGTCAGGATAGAAACCCTATCACAGTTACTCTGCAGCTTATTCGCGTCATACGGAAGAACATTGGCTTTACGAACTCAGTCATGCCTTCAACGGGCAGAACAAAAATCGATACAACTTTTGTCCCAAACATTAAATGAAGCATTGCAGCCCACATATGGCGTAGTAACCCGAATAAACACGAAGATCAAAACAAGGACTAACTTATGACAAATTTTCATACCATAGCATATTATTGAAATTATTAAGTTATTTCTCCCAAACGCAGTGTTTTTTTCCATAAAATAAAATTTCATATCATATCAGAATTTGTTATTTTTAAGATATTAAAATTTCTTTAAACTAGGGTAACGGGATGTAATGTTAGGATATCACCTTCATTCGGCCTATGTACCAAATATGTCATTAATTTAGCTATAATCAACAAAATCATGTTGCTATTAGGATGACCGATGTAATCCGAAGCAATTGAGACTATATTAATCAATTTATAGTTGTTCACTTCCGCGTAATTTTCGATTTCTTGATCTTTTGGAGAATCTTGATTTCATTTGTTAAGCTGAACAGATGATCTACACGATCTTTGAGCGATCTAAATTTGGCTTAATCGAATCAATAAAACAAAAAATGCTGTCTGGATGTACAGAAAACAGTTACACGTTGCAAATTAATTGTTCACATAGCTTAAATAGCAATGATTTTACAAGAAAATCGTTGACCCAATATAAGGGACAAATATATTTGTGTGTTCCTAACTATGCCCTGTTGTATCAATAACGCAGTAAAAAGGTTGTTATACTTAAAATTTCAAATGAAAATTCATGAGTTTGCGGTTGTTTATATTCAAATGGTTCATCTAAATTTTTTTTTCATTATTGAATGGATAGTAAATCATATATGAACATCACTTAAGTGTTTAGAAGCAGTTTTGTTTTAGTTTGTTTTGTGAAATTTTGTGTGAAGTAACGCGAATACAGCTGGCAATGCATTAATTCATAAAATTAGAAAAAAAAACATGCTAAGACTGCATTTAGTAATAAATCCATCGAATGGGACGAAGTTGCATCCATAAATAGACCCAATTTGGTGCTTATAGACCGACATTAAATCCATATCCCTCGAAACTTTCTGAACTTATCAAATGAGTTGTGTAACTTCTCGTGATACAAACTACAACATATCTTGTCAATCATATCTTTGCAAGTGTATAACTAGTTGAATCACGATTACAGCTTGAAAACTTTGTTAGTTATAATAAAAAATGTAATCGATGGTTGCATATTAGGCTGAGTCAAGGGACACATACCCTACGTGTTCAAATAAAACCTAAAATTATAGATTTTTGTATCATATTTGGATATTTGTCTCATTAAAATGCATACCAAAATCATTTTTCTTTTAGTTTGATATTATAATAACTTGATTTGTTATTATATTTTTACTACCAAACAATCTCTGAAATTATTGAGGTTGTTTTAATTCTTATTTCAATCAAACCAACAGTAAATTAATTTGTTCTTACATCAATTTTCAATCTATTCTAATCTAATTTTACTCTAACGCAGCCAATTCTTGAAAGCATCCTGGAAAATTATGATTTCTAGAATACATCATTTTTCTTGTCATCGGCCAGGCCAACTGCGTAGTATGTGCCGCATTGAGGCTTCCAAGAAATAGAGCGATTCCAGAAACATCTAAAATCGCTATACTACTTTGAATCAAGGGAAGCAACAAAGCGTGGACCTCCCGTACCATACGCTTCCATGTAAAGTTAAACAGTGTGATAATTTGGGAGCATAGATGCTAGAAAGATTAGTTTACGCTCCTTTTACCTGTGGGTGATATTATTAAGGTTATTTTAATTCTTATGTCAATCAAACCAACAGTAAATCAATTTGTTCCTATATCAATTTTCAATAACAAAACTTGCTATTGCTTTGATATTTTCGTCTACTCGGGAAGCCGGCCTCCTTCTCGATATGGTTGCTGCTAATAAATGCTTGCGAATAAGATAAGAAACACCCTATTTCATTTGGTGTTTACGGAAATGCACGAAAAATCTGCTATTCCTAGAGATGATGCTTGAAAGCTTGCCCTCGTCATCTGGTATAACTGTCGGTCACTGATGAATAATTGAAGGATGGGAATTCTCTTCTCCCGGCTTGCTTTTCATCACAGCCGCTGATTGGGTTTTGATCACAGTCGGCATTTGTTGTCATGTGTGCGTGTGTGCGTGCGGCATCGTTGGGGTTGGATCGGAACATGTGCCGAGGACCGTTTGAAAAGACCACAGACATGAAGGAATATGTAATACTTGTCTGATTAACCCTATTAATACAAGGAACACATGCTCCCGAGTATTGATGGTTACAGTATTAGTAATTGATATTGATGACAAACTGCAATTTTTCTGAAAATTTTAGCAAATGAAGTATCTAAATGCTATGCTTCTTTAATTTCATTGAAAAAAAAAAAGAGATGCTCTATAGTCTCAAGTTTTCAGAACCCTCGATAAACAGTTTGTTTGTTGAAAGGATGACTACCACTTACTCTTCATAATCTACCTAAAAGCAGTACAATCCTATTGTATTGTACATAATAAACTTTTTTTGTACGCGAAGTACAAAGTAGAACAGCAAGACAAGCTCATTTCATGCTACATCCATAGCAATATTTAGATCTACATCACTATAATCCTAGCTATTTCTGTCCTTTTACGCTCACTTCTCTTTTTGTTTTCGTTTAATTTGGATTTTGGAACAACATGACGGCAACGATAATAAAAAAATAACCCTTACTCCGGTTTCGCGAAAAGACGAAAAGGATAGTGGAAAACCGTCGGTATCACCGAAAATGACTGAATTGTCTGGGAAACACAGTATGGTTTAATTAGCAAGACGCATAATTTTACCTGGCTGGTGTTTTAGCCAGAGGATCCAAAATATTATCATTTCTGCTAACGTTGTAATCGTTGTGAACGTTTGCTTAATGGCGAGCGACGACAGTTCACTGGTTGTTTATTTATTAAGTACTATAAATATATTAGTGAGAATATGGCCTCTTCACAACAACAGTAACCAGGTATCTACTCCAACAGCCGAATAGATTTCGATTTTTGAATACTTTACGCATTAAGTTTTTAAATATTTTGGATTCTGCATTAGAAGCACGTAACATGTAACAAACTATAATCCTCGATTCTGATGAAGGCTAACTATATGAAATTAACTTCCATTAAACCAAGTAAGCTAAATTATTCGGACACCACGACGTACACTTTCCTCAAACCATATTATTTTTATCGCCGTCAGCGACTAGCAGCCGTCCTGCGTCTGAGTTTGGAGACGGGGTCTTCCAAAGTTCGATTACTTGCAAAAAAAAACATGCAAATTAAAAATTAATTTAAAATTCATAAAAACAGTTGAAAAAATAAAAATGAAGGATTGAATTAAGATTTAAGGACATAAATTTCCATATTAAATGTAATATTTTGAATGGAAAGCTAGACATTTTATGTTATTTTATAATTTTTATGACAAAACGTTTTCTCATATTCGAAAGCAAGTCTCAGATGTATATGTATGTAGCGGGGCTTGAAGGGCGATTTAGCTCTCCATTGCGAGGGTATGGGAGCGGCTAGCTCAGTGGGAATACGATAATTTTCCCGTGTCATCTGTACTGTGCGGGAAAAAAATAGACATAAGGTTTAGTTTGTAACTTCTGGCAGATCTTTAGAAGTTTGACTGAACCTAGCAATAAGTTTAATGTTTATGTTGGAAAAAATTGCATCAGATCCGCCAAAAAATATGTTCGCCGTCGTGAAAAATCCGACTGCGTTCCACAAATGGATCGGAAAACACCTGGAATTCGGATCATTCGACGGTGTCGCGGGTGATGAAGTCATTCAAAAAAACCCAGACGACCCATCGGTGGTCAGGCAGTGACAGAAAACCGAAGAAAGCAGATCCGGTGAAAGCAAGGAATTTGTTGAATCTGTTCAAGCTTCGATCCAAACCGATTCGAGGTTTTCATCTGGTTTGGTGGAAAAACGATGAAACGTACCGGACTCTAGGTATACAAGATCATGAAGGCTCAAACCAGAACGACAAACAAAACACGGTAGCCAAATCATGCGCAAAGAAGCTGTAACAAAAGAGTGGCTGACGAAACTGGGGTGCGTCGTGATGGACGATAGGACTTACATCAAGGCAAACACAAAGCAATTGCTGTGGTATGAGTTTTACGTTGCCACGTCACAGTTGGCTGTTCCTGAGGAGGTAAGGAAGAAGAAAGCGGACAAATTCGCCAAAAAGTTCTAGGTTTGGCAGGCCATATGTTGGTATGGAGAGATGAGCCAGCCGTACATCACGTCGGGTACCATGAATGGGCAAATCAATCAAGATAAGTACTTCCAGAGCTGCCCGTCTACGCTATTTTGGCTGGATCTGGCATCATGCCACATTGTGTGGTGGTCACAAAGATAACAATATTATTTTTGCACCACAAGATCCGATTGAGAAGCTTTGGGTCATTATGAAGGTCATAAAACATAAACACGTAAAGCATTCAAGCACAAGCTGGTTTGGATGAAACAGTGAGTAGAAGGCAGAAGAGAGTAGGACCAATGAAGTAGAAACCATAATATTGTTGTTTATTCCCCAGAAGTTTGCAGAAAATTCGACTGAAAAAGTAATTTGGGTGACCATTTTTGTGTATTTTATTTTTGTGGAGCGCAGTTTTTATATTGGTTTTCTCACATGTAAACTCAATTTGAAAAAATCGTGTGATATGGTAGGTAACGACTTAAGCACCCCGAGACCCTATTCCAAGCACGGGGTTAATGTTAACCTACAACGCTCATTTTTGCAGTATGGTGCTCCATCTAGTGAAGCACCATTCTGCAAAAATGAGCGTTGTAGGTTAACGTTAACCCCGTGCTTGGAATAGGGTCTCGGGTGCTTAAGTCGTTACCTACCTATATTACATATATACGGATTGATAAATATGGCATAAACTGATAAAATGAAAAATTGCATACAATTTCGTTGCTCGCAATTCCTTTGTCTTGCAATTGAACGAGGAGAACTTTTACGCATTTGTTAAAAATCACACTGAAAATAAAATTGAATTTATATTATGAAATCAGAGGTTTGAGTCACGAATCCATTCGCTGTTTTCTGCAATAAAACTGATTTGTACGATTCATCAAGCAACACGCTTAAAACAGCCGGTATCTGCTTTGTATGAACGTCCTTTTTTCTCACGGAAAAGTTACTAAATTTTTGTAAAAAGCGAATCTAGTTATGAATTGAGTAGATGCGCATTTTCCGAAAACTGAGTTACTTTTCCATGAAAAAAGGGACAGTATTACAAATGAAAGAGAGGCTATTTTAAGCGATGTAGCTCCTATTCAATGCCGCACGCACAATTGTACGTGCGAATGTGCTGAAAACCTTTGTATACACAGAAAGATCACTCGTGCATTACGAAGACGATACAAATGAGCAACGAATATTTAGTTTAAAATAATAAAAAATGTCTCTCTGGTAGGATGGTAGGAAGACTGATTGACAGATCTGCTTTATCGACTAGAAATGTAATTAAAACAGTGCTACCCCGTCTTCTGGATTGGTATTGGATTTGATCCCGCACTTTTGGGAGGAGCTGTTTTTGAATCTATGGTTGATCTCACTGAGTTATGATGCCTCGTGAGAAGTAGCATGGTTAATGACCAGTGTACAAGCAAACGGCAAGATTAGGTTCTTCCACGCTCCGTAGTTTTCGAAGTTTTTCACAGCTAAATAAAATTAAACGACCGTTTGATTTTGTCACGGTATAATAACGAGTTTGTTTTCCGCAGATGAAATCCCGTGATTTAAACAGCGCAATAACAACAAATAATTGATTGCAATTGGCAGTCATCAAGCCATTTGCACATCAGCATCTCTATATGATCACGCACGCAATAGCCCATCAAGTGATACGAGTCTATAGATCATTGCACGATGGCGTCATAAATGCAGTTTTGACAGTTCAGGGAGCTTGTTTACGTGGACTTAGAATATTTTCGGTAAGATCGGTTTAAGATTTTGTGCTCTAAATTCATTACGATTGAAGTAAAATTGGAGGAAACAGACACCAGTGCTTATTTTTACATCATATCCTGAATCTAATAGCACGGCATCCGGTGAAAAGCAATGAAAATTTTCGATTGAGCGGTTCAAATTCTAACACCTTGTAAACAAGCTCCGTCAACTGTCAAAAAAGTGTGGTTAGTACATTCGGTGCAATGATCTATTCGTTCCAATTCATCTGATTTAACGGTTCATCGAACCACACTCGTTGGGCTTCACACCACCGACAAACTGACATGAATGACAATAGCAAATGTCCAAATATTTCTGTTCAAATCATATTGCTGACATCTATCTTCGTGTTCACTGAAAACGTTTATTGAAGCCATGAACACGCTTGGAAACTTGATAAGAAGGTTCATGCAGCAATTCATGAAGCAATTCTGGACACATTTATTTGATCTAGATAAAAATGGGATCGCTGCACATTTGAATCCGTCGTTATGGTGAAGATTGAGTTTCATGTCGGTTTGTCGGTATTCACACCTCACCAACGTTCGTCACCCGGCAGCAGCAGCAACATCAGTAGCAGCAGCAGCAGCTCAGTGGGAAAGGCTTAAGCAGCCAAAGACCCTATTCCAAGCACGGGGTAAACGTTAACCTACAACGGTCATTTTTTGCAGTATAGTGCTTCGCTACATGAAATGAGCGTTGTATGTTAACGTTTACCCCGTGCTTGGAATAGGGTCTTGGGGTGCTTACGCCGTTCCCTACCATACATAAAGATAAGTTTTTTTTTCTCTTGTTCTCTCTTCAATACATTGTAATTTCATTTTGCTCATATTGTATCTATGTTGTCATTTTTTCAGTGGTTGAGCGTTTAAAGCTTCCACTGGAGAATCATGGCTGATTTGTCGGGGGATGATTCATCCATGACACCAAATCGGACACCCAGCTCGGGGTATTGAAATTGAAGGTGTGGTCACCAAAGTGAGTTTGACCCCTGAGAGCCTGCTGAAGAAGGCGTTTGGTCGTTTTAAGAACCATCTGCTTTCTCCAGTGATGATACTGGATGTGCGTAAACTAGGCAATATCGATCACTAAAGGTCAAAAGAAGTTACACCGTCAGACTCGTTTTGTGTAGCCTTCTTTGGTTCAGCCCTTCCTCAATACGTCGAGTTGGGAAAATTTGGACTACCTGATCTGTTGTTCGTACCTCGGGTCATGATTTGCCAAAAATGCAAGCAAATGGGACATACGACCTCCCATTGCGGCAATAAGGCACGCTGCTCCAAATGCGGTGAGAAACATTCGGATAGCGCCTGTATGGATAACACAACCAAATGTACTTTCTTTAAGGAAACTCCTCCTCATGCTCACTCGTCGTCCCCGGCGTACAAACAACGCGAGGAGAAATTGGAACATTCTCTGTAACAACGTTCAAGGCAGTCCTTCGTATAAATGCTAAACAAAGCCTCACCATCACCCAATACCAATACAAATCCCTCTGCTCCTATGTGAGATGACAATTATGACTTTGATTTGACTGATGAGGATGCACCAGTCAGTTTTCCGAAAGGTGCTTCACGGAGGCGCAGACGCGTCCGCTCAGGGAAAGTTGCTGTGCAGAAGCCCGAAATCAGCCTGCCCATTTCAAGGAATGGCGAAAAAAAGATAATCCAATTCCTCCTGGTTTCTGTAGTACTAACTACACCCAGGACTTTCCAACTCTTCCGGGGACATCCAAAACCCCTGATGTCCCGATTTCCAGATCAGAATCCTCTTCCTCGACTCGGATGTTCTCATTTGCTGACATTGGCGAAGGTATCTTCAAGTACCTCGAAATTTCTGACCCTCTTAAAAGTATTGTTCTGGCAATGCTTAACAATGGGAAAATTGTTTTGAAGCAATTGAAAATAAAGTGACCCTATGCTGCAGCAATCATTTTTTTCGATGGATAGTTTTCCAAATGAGGTCGGGGATATGATCACTGTTCTGCAGTGGAATTTTCAAAGTCTTGTTCCTAAACTGGAATCTTTCAATTTTTTATCTCAAAATACCGATTGTGATGCATTCGCTCTTTGTGATACATGGCTCTTACCAGAAATCGATCTTCCTTTTTATGGTTTCAATATAATTCGTCTTGATCGTAAGAATTCGCGTGGAGTAGGAGTACTTTTGGGGATCAAAAATCGGCTACTCTTTCTATAGAGTGAATTGGAGGTAAATAAGACGTATTGAAGTTGTCGCATGTCAGGCTGTTATTAAAAATAAAGCCTTTGCATTGCTTCTTTGTATATTCCTGCTAGAAGCTCAATAAACCAAAAACCGCTTTCAGATATTTGTTCGGTTCTTCCTGCTCCATGGTTGATCATGAGAAATTTTAACTCTCGCGGTACAGGCTAGGGAGAACTGTATGACGACAACCGTTCTTTGACATATGACTTCTGGGACAACTTCAATATGGCAGTAGATTAAACCTCACACTTTTATCGAAATCATTATCGTTGGACTGCACGTGTAACGTGATCTAGGATCCCCATGGAATTGATCATTTGCCTATTAAAATTTCGGTTGCCACCGGGTTCAATTCTTCAAAACCCATCAACATCGCGTATGATCTAACTCGACAAATTTCAAGACAGAAATAGATGAGGCCGTAACAACGGTAGAAGGGTTTCCACCGCTGGAGGAATATAACTTTTTTTATATAACTTCAAGCTCAAATTCGACCAGTTCCAGAAACGTCATCTCGCAGGAAACCTCCTTCTCTAAGGTGGGATCAGCATGCATCGATGTTTGCCGTAAAAAGTCCGACACGTTTAAAGATTTCCGTAGACGTGGAGCACCTGAGCACTTGGAAGTACACACAAGAGCTTCATCAAGCAACGCGGTTACTGGTGACAATTCGTGAAACACGAACTACAAACAACGGGAGCGAGGAGTACTCGGACCAATGGATCGTCAAGTTCGCGCGAAAATGTTGTCCCAATTCTGAGCCGGCACGGATGATTCCTCGTGAAACCACGAATTCGTTAGATGATATATGCCAACCCTCAATGGTAGAGCTTTCTCGCGCACTCTTTTTGTGTGGTAATGTGGCTCCAGGGACTGATAGAATCAAGTTCAACTTGCTTAAAAACCTCCAACACGTCGCTAAGAGGCGCATATTGTACTTGTTTAATCAGTTTCTGGAACTCTACATTGTACCGGATGATTGGAGACGGGTTAGAGTTATTGCCATTCAAAAGCCTGGTGAACCCGCATCTGACCAGAACTTCTATCGACCCATCGCGATGTTATCTTGTATTCGAAAGTTGTTGGAAAAAGAGTTTCTCTACCCGCCTGAACAAATAAGTTGAGATGAACAACATGCTTCCAGAATGGTTACCGTAGGGGTAATGGAATGAACGACTGCCTCGCGTTGTTTTCACAGATATTCAGTTAGCTTATGCTAAAAAAGAACAAAAGGCTTCGGTATTCTTGGATATCAAGGAGGCTTTTGATTCAGTATCTGTTGAAGTTCTTTCAGATAAGCTCCACGCTTGTGGATTTTCTCCATTGATTTAATTTGCTGTCCGAGAAACATATGAGTTTTTCTCATGGAAACTCCACAGCTTCCTGGTTTAGGTACATGGGTCTCCCCAGGGATCATGTTTAAGACCTTTTTTTTGTAAGTCTAAGACAAGCTCTAGAGCTAGGTATCGAATTCTATACGGAGAAAACTGAGTTGGTAGTTTTTTCTAGGAAGCACAACTTGCACAACCGAAGTTTCAAATTTGGGGTAACCCGGTTCGATTCAAAGTGCACCTAGAGATCCCACATTGAACACTTAAGTGAAAGTGTCAGCAAAGAATTAACTTTCTTCGAACCGAAACCTGGTAGGGAGCGCATCCACAAGATTTTCTAATTTTGTACCGGACAACGATTTTGTCAGTAATAGAGTACGGTAGTTTTTGTTTTCTGGAACGTAGTCAGTATCGGTGTCTTTGAGTCCACGAGTCTTGAAGTGCATGCTGGCATGTTGCCACTCTTATATCGGTTTTCAGAATTATCTCTCCGGCTCCTCACCAGGTGAATTTATGAACCCCCAGGTAATCGAAAACTTTGAGAAGCTTCTTGAGTTGAATCCTCAAACTCGTTTCATGACTTCCCTAGTAGCACACTTGTTACAAAGCAGTTAATGAATCTTCAATGTGAATCAATTGAGTCACAATCAAGTTGTTGCAACTAATGATGACAAATCGGTGTTGCTTGGGTTTGTATCATTTGTATATAACACAGGATGTCAGCCCTTCATCGATTATTTTCAATCGTGTTTGCTTCTCCAACTTCGGCAGTTCGGTTTATATATCGCCCATCTTTCCATCCGTTATATTGTTATTCCTTTTAACCTCGAGACGACCGCGACTAATCGAATCTATCATCCTAACTTTGGTTTTAAGATAACTGATGTATAGAAATTAAAAAATCTGGCTCTGTAAAGTTGATCAGATTGAGCCTGTTCAAACAAATGATTTATATATATATATATATTTTTTTATTTTCATTTCAAGATAAGCTAACCTAGCAGCAACACAATCAAATACGGGTACAATGGAAGAAAAGCAGCGATTGGTAAAAAGGCGAAATGGTGGCATTTCGCCAGTTGACCAGCAATGTGAATGTTTGTGTTATCGTCAAAAGGTCGAAAGAAACAATTGTAAACAATTACTTAAAACTTAAATTTCCTGGAAATGCCAGGTTGCTAACATCTATATCCACTACCGATGGGAAGGTAATAACTCCCTCTATCTGTTTTTAGTGCTTTTTTGGTTGAGAGAGCAAGCAGATCCCAGCAAAATACGCAAGAGATAATTGTTTACAAATGTTACTTTCGACCTTTTGTCTTTTTGTCTAGATTTGTTCTATGTACAAAACAAGGTTCGCGAAACGAGCTAAAGAAGATTTACGAAAATATATTTTCAGTGCATCATTTTTTCTTTGAAGCACACACCCTCTCGATGAGGATGAATTAAAGATACTAGCACAACGAACAAGACTTTTAAAAATTAAGGTATAAGCTTCTGGATCGTGAAAACATATTGGCATGATTGTGACTTATGCATTTGATCATTTCAAATGTGCAAATCACTTGCAATTACAATTTTGCTGAGATTTTAGCTTCTGAAACCACGGTTTTGTGATGATATATTCCTGGTGCAGTTTAAAACCGGAATATAGCAGTCGCGCCAATCGATTTTAGTCCAGTTCCATAAGTCCAAACAATGGCGCATCTAGTGCGCTGTATAGCGCATCAGATGCGCCATATAGCGCACTAGATGCGCCATTGTTTGGACTTATGGAACGGGAGTAAAATCGATTGGCGCGACTGCTATATTCCGGTTTTCAACTGCACCCGGAATAGCGTTCTGTGAGGTGTTGAACATGTTTTCAATGACACCAAATTTAATGTTTTTATTATTTATTCGCCATTTGTAGTATACAACCTCACAAGCATACCTCCTCTCCATTCTTTATTTGCTGTTTCCTCTCCTTTTCCACCTAGCAAACATTTATAATAAACGTGTGACAAATGTGCATATATCAATTTATTTCTGCCTTATATTTCAATATTTTTACCCGGTGACAAATCAGCTCAGACAAAGAAGCTCGTCTTTACAAAGAAGGAAAAATAAATTTATCATAGTTACGCGTAGCAACAGCTCTTACTGTCCCTACCCTTTAATTTTAGCGTATAAATTTGTAGCAAAATGCGAAAATCCTCAACTCTCTCCCTTTTACATAACAAGAAATATGAACAAGACCCTCGGTTGACAGGCCCAAACATTAGCAGGTGGTGATAGATGGTCGCCAGCAAGGGACCGAAATGCTGTTTCTAAATTAAGCACTTTTGTTAGTTGTATCTATCTACGAAAGGGATCTGGTAGGTTGAACGTATGCTTGACATGAACCATCTCAATTCAACTAACCATAATTCTGATAGATGGTACCATTTCTACGCCAGCCAGCTAATCTCTGCGACAGCAAGCTTGTTTTTAGGTGTTCACTTGATTCATTGGATATAAATCTATTCTGAGGCATGTTTTGAATTTCAAACAAGATAAGGACTTTAAGGATAAGGAGCACAGAGGAAACAACGTGAAACTTACACGTAATGTTAACTGGATTAATAAAAAATACCTACATAAAAATTGTGATATGTTGATTTGAACATTTACTACGTCCAGTTCTGATTTCGTTCAAAATAAAATTTGGAAATCTGGTTTCTTAAAAATAATGGAATTGAGAAAATTTTTGTTATCAAAATCGGAACAAATTTGTTTAACAAATTTGAACAAATTTTGAACAAATTTGTTTAACAATTAATTTCAAAGTCAGATGCAGCAACAGATGAAACTAATCTGAATCATAGCGAATTATGTCAAAATATTGATATTGTAACCCAAAAATCTTTGCCGAAAACTTCAATTTTAATTTCAAGAATTGTGAAGTTTTGTCCATAAATTATATCTCCCCAGCGTGCGTAATTTATAACTTTACCACTAAAACATGCATGGAAAAGTAACCCGGAAAAATGAAAGGCATTGTAAATAGACTGGCCAATGCTTGTCTTATGCAGCTAAACAAACATATGTTTCTTCATTTTGCATACATTGGCCTATGTACAGTGTCTATAGGAAAAAATATGTTTTGGGGTTGGCGGATTCGTCCGTGCCTCAAGCTACCCCGCAGTGGGATGTTAGGCAATAGTAACGTCCTTGTCCTTGACTACTACTTTACTTATGCCCTTTCGCTCAATTTTCAATACTTCTATTCTATTTCCAACTTACCGTACACTGACGGAACTTTCAACACTTTCTCTTCATATCTTTTATTCTAGCAAACATTACTGTGCACTCTTGGTGATGAGCGAACATCTCCTTCTACAACACTACGATGTTTGTCAAATTTGAGTAGGACTATGATTAAATAAAAATTGATTACTATGCCTTCATTGCAACAGCACAACCGTTTTATGTACCTGAAAAATTAACTTGTTTATCCTTAAATTTCACTTAGAAAATTTTGTTGAAACTATATAACTAAAATCGCGTTTTGTTTACATTACATAATCAGGAAGTCTTATTTGATCGATTTTCATTGTCATCCAATTGTGCAAAATGTTTTTTTTTGAATATATTTAACTGTTGCTCGATGAAATAGCTCACTTTGATTCTAGTGGGAGCTAAAGTCTGTTAATGATTTGTGATTGTACTTATTTATGTAGGCTTCCGAGTGCAAAATGGCATTACTGATATTTGTGGCGTTTACGATTGTGTTATGTGCTGTATCTGTATGATTTTTAGCTAGTATTGTTAGATTGTGCCGAACTCAATTGGGATTACTGTTTAGTTTCTTAGCTCTGAGCCCTTTCTAGTTTTTTTTAACGTCGTCATATAGTGGATTGCTTTTTCAGCTTGATGATTTTGTTGGTAAGCGAAGGTGGCAATTAGTATAAGTTAGAAGCACTAAATAACGCTATGGTAACCACCTTAAAATTTATCGAACAAATGATCTATACTCAACTTTTATTATTTTTTTGAATGTAACTTTTAACTGGTGGACGAATAACCGTTATGAAGTTACCTCAGCTTGAATTTTCATGAACAACTGTAAGAAGAAAAACCACATGGAATAAAAGGTTGGATGTTGTGGTGCGAGATAATGAGCTGACCACTAAAGGGTGTTTCGATCAAAATTTGGTCTACTTAAACTTGACGCATTTCCTTTCATCGGGCATTGAAAAAGTCTGCTCTCCCCTCATTTGAAAGATGTGTACGTGTAGCATCATGCCTCTCTTTTGATTTTGAGATTAGCACTTCAGTTATCATAATGTCGTCGAAGGAAGAGAAGTAACGCATCAAAATTTTGCACGTGCATGGCAAAAATCCAAACTACTCTCACGCCATGTTGGCGAAATTGTTGAATGTGGCTAAATCAACTGTTACCAACGTATTAAAAGTGTTCGGTGAACGTTTGTCGACAGCCAGGAAAGCTGGATCGGGGGGAAATCGAAAGCCAGAGGCCACAGCGACGACAAAAAGAGTTGCCCGCTGTTTCGAACTGAACCCCAACTTCTCCGTCCGAGATGTCACAAAGAAGCTGGAACTGGCGCCTTTAACCGTGGATAGAACTAAAACACGAACTGGACTGTCGACGTACAAGAAAGTGGTGACTCCAAATCGCGACGATAAACAAAACTCATCGGCCAAAGGACGATCGCGAAAGTTGTACACGACGATGCTGACGCAGTTTGATTGTGTGGTACAGGACAATGAATCTTACGTCAAGGCAGACTTTAAACAGCTTCCTGGACAGTAATGTTGTACGGCAACCGGACGGGGAAAGGTGGCAGATATTTTCAAGCACATTAAACTGTCAAAGTTCGTGAAGAAATATCTGGTGTGGTAGGCCATCTGTACTTGTGGCTTGAAGAGCAACGTTTACATTGCAACAGGAACCGTCAACAAGGAAAATTTATCTGAGTGAGTGCCTACAAAAACGTCAACTGCCTTTCCTGAAGCGACACAATTGTTCCGTTCTGTTTTCACCGGATTTGGCATCTTGCCATTACGGAAAAAAGGCCATGGAGTGGTATGCTGCCAACAACGTTCAAGTGGTGCCCAGGGACAACAACCCTCCTAACACGCCAGAGCTCCGCCCAATCGAACAATATTGGGCCATCGTCAAGCAGAACCTTAAGAAGACTCAAAAAGCAAATTGGCGTTCTGCCGCGAATAAAGTAGACAAAGGAGACTGTACTAAATCTTATGGCAGGCGTTAAACGAAAGACCCTGCAATTCGCATTCGGTAAAAAGGAAGCTTAGCTGAATATTTTCCTGTATTCTGTATTAGCTAAACTTGAAAAAGAAAAAGAATTTGACTTATTAATAAAAACTTTGATCGACTCACACACATTACCGTTTGACCAAATTTTTATAGGAACACCCTTTAAAATTACACATGCTTACCACATTACTTATAGAATAAGCTACATGTATAGTACTTTATTAAAAAAAAAACTAATGTTGACTTCCTTTCATTCTCTTTTTCCAATTGATTCTGCTCTGATAGGTATAATTTATGTTGCCCTCCTTGCAAAAAAGGATCAAAGGTGTTTAAACACGTGTCAAAAATAACAATTAAAATAATTCATATATGATTCATTTTGTAAAAAAAATAAAAACAATCAATAACATTGGTGTGTAATAGTTCTAACCGCTCTAGTGTGTTATACTTTGTGTCAGAGAATTTCAGAGTTTTATTTATAATTTAACTATCAAATGCTCCATTCGAAAACTAGTGTGTTTCGACCTAATGACCTTGTGCCTCAAAACTCAATATCATCCAATTTGTAACTGGATATAAAATTAATAAGTCAATGTATCTGTGGTAGAGTGTAATCGCGTTTTGGTGGTCAGCAGCACTGTTAATGTTTCGAATCGACTTGAACCATTTGCAAACAGTAATTAGCACTTCATAGCATAACACATGTTGAAAACATAGTGTATCGTCATTCTAACCATACCAGCGTTCATGTCAGATTTCAGCAACAGGAGATAACAGTTTTCAATGATGTGCTTGTGCTGAGTGGCTTGGTGGTTGGTGCTAATGGAGAGGTGTGCTCTATGTTACATGTGCTTGATATGATATATGCATGTGTCTAAAATGTTTGTCGGGAAAGAACATGGATGAACGATGCGGCAGATATACCTTAGTCAAGCATGTGTCAGCGAACGGGTGGAAAGCACGAGGTTCAGCTGGCACACAGATGAAAAGGATAATTGGCTATCAGGAATTCAAAGTGTATCACGTATCGCCTCGCGTTATTTGTGTTTGGCGTCGGTTGTGTTTACTTTCATAAAAATAGTCATGATGTGGCTTTCTGGTTTCATTTAGCTCGAGACCGATTATTTGTGACTATCCTTGCTCAGTCCGTACTGTTTCTCCTTTCACCCCGTGGAGAACCGAGGGGCTTCGTTTGTGGTTAATTAAGTGCCTTTGTTTAATCTCTGGTCTAGTGGATGATATCGTACCGAGCATGGACGAAGTTAGATCATTACTACAATATTAATTTCGACGGTGTATGGTAGACGGTGTTCCAATATGATGGTTTGAAAATGATCATTGCGATGAAATAGTACTTACAAGGCTACTTTTCTGCTTGGTGGGTTCGTTTTTGCTCGCAGCTATGTTAAGTTTTGCTTAATTCAAATTTTTTGTTTCTTATCCTATACAAACGCGTTGATGCCCCACTAACTACGTTTTTAATGTTTCGAAGTCTGTGGGCTGTCCAGTTCATGCGTTGATTTATTTCACGAACAAATCCTTCAATGTTGAGCATAGAGATGAATCACATGTATCGTTCGAATCGTCGTCATCTGTCTTTCCAAACCAGCTGGAGGATGACGTTTTCTTAGGTTTGGCAGAAGAGTCTTTCGAACCGGATGATTTCTTTGATGAACTTGAGCCCGTGATGAAATTTTCAATAGCATGGCCAATCATACGAGCATCCACGATTGCACTTCTACCGTCCCACTTCAATTTACTCAGCGGTGATCGTGATTCTTTGGGTTTGGGCTTCGCCTCACCACTTTTGGGATCTGATTTTTCGCGAAGTTTATCTATTGCTTCCTTTGCGAATGATACTGTAGCACTAGGAGATTTGATGGATTTTTTCCGGTCCATTGGTTGGTGCCGTTTGGCAAACCAACCTGGTTCAACAGATGATTTCTCCTGCTCAGTTGCACTCGTCGATGACCCTGTCGCTAATTGCTTAATATTGTGATATAGAGAAATGTCAAAACTATTGGAACGATTTTTCTTTAGGTTGCTACCGCTTGCATCTGGAGGGATTTTAGTGATGGATTTAAATGATGATGATGATTGAGGAGTTTGAGGGGTTGGATAGTCTTTATCGCCACATCTATTTATTTCAGTTGCCGATGAAGCTAGGGACGATAGAAGAGATATTAGGTCAGTATTTGTACAGACTATTCCCGATTTGGTTGGTTTGGCGATGCAGTTATTAGTTTTGATGACGCTGTTGCTGGTGTTAGTGGGGCAGACGGTGAAATAGGCATTTCGGATGCGCGTCTGAATGACTGTATAGGTGGCAACGTCGTGCCCACAAAATCCGAGTAACGCCTATTCGTGTAACGCATCGGTGAACTAGAACCAGCACCAGCTTCATCCAGCGTTTGAACTTCACATACTTTCTCATTGCTCGTATTCCATAACTTCATACGCGCTTTTCTAGCTTGCACTATATCATCCATTATATCTAATTGTAAATTATGTATACTACCTCTGTGATCTGTTGACGGCGGTGGACCAGTTTTACTTTCTCGTCGAGAACTTGCTGTGGATCTGTGGAAGATCAAACAACAAATCTTTTATGGAATGTCCAATCATCCATGTTAAAAACTTACCTCTGTCCAGCAGGAAGCGCAGCAATAGATTCCCGTCGACTACGGCCAAAAAATGTAGGTGGAACTTTGCTGATTGTGACAATAGAGTGCCTCCTACCACCAGGCTGTGGAGCCGGCGTACTATACAGCGTGGCAGGAATGCTTGCTCGCGTGGTGATGGGCGGAGCCCTCTCCACCACAGTTCCGACAGACGTCGCACCTGACTGGCCGTGATGCCACTGGTGCATGGTGGCGTTGGCAGGGAGTGTTTACGTGTTTCTCGGGGGTCACGCCATGGTGATAACAGATATGGGTTTTCGGGGGAATCTATGTCCAAACTTTGCCGGGGAGAAGAGGTGTGACTGATTTCTTCTTCTTTTTCACAATTTTCCGATTCTTCCACTACGATGAGGGGTTCCTGATTACTTGAACTAGCTGCATGAGATGAGCGCCGCAATCTGAAGAAAGAGTCTGTGAAATAAAATTGTCAAAATTACTGAAACGCGGTGTGACTTTCGATCGATTTACGTAGAGTATGACATTATTTTTCAATAGAATGTTATCTCAAGTTACTGTGTAAATTTTCAAAAGCAAACCGTTGGAAAAACAACGCTGCCTAGTCTAAGTTTCACCAAACTAAAATTAACAGCCTATCAAATAACAAGCTGTAATTTTAAAATGGCTGTTACAGAAATTTACACATGGAGGGCACTCTAGCTTGGATGTCTGTTCTCTGTGGTTGAGAGTCTCTCGATTAGTACTAAGCTTGATTATTTCAAACGAAGAAACATGAAACTTGAGATAACAATGGAATCATTTGAATTTTATCATAGGTAAAATGGATGCATTGAGATCCTTCACCGCTTATCTACACTAGAAAAATGTGAATAACTAGAGACAAAAAAAAAATTGGCTTCCGCTTTACAGTCTCAAGTGTCATAATCGATTTAGGTATAGTATAGGGAATTTATTTTCTCCGTACGTTTCTGGTTCTCCGTTGGTGGTCTCATTGTGCAATTATTCTTACCCATTTTGATTCCGTTTGCGGTGTCGGTTTAACACCGCCTATTCAACACCTCCTCGTTTTTACCGTTTTCGTTGTGAACGCTTCACGTTTCTTCCGTTTTTGTGTTCAATTATGGGTGGACCAATTGTTGTTCAACCGTCCGACTGTTGCTGTGTATAGTCGTACAATGTATTCAGGTTGGCTTCAGGTTATATGTGCGCTGATAGCTCTAAAGCTAAGAACTGATGAATCAATTTAGAGAGTCCTGCATGGGTAAGGTATCCAACTGGAAATACAAAGTAAATGGAAACATTCGATATTATTATACAGTTATACGTGTATTACAGTTACAGTTAAATGCATTATATATAAACAACATGTATTCAAATATGGTGTTATAAATAATAAATAAATGGAAATTATATCTTTTGACCAGACCATTGTCATTTCCTATAAATCCAATGAGAACCTAAAAAAGTAAATTTTTTGCGTGACGTAATTAATGGACGTTCCCTAATTGAAGGTATGAATGATGGGAAGAACAACTAAAATAAACCAGCATTGTGCACACTTGCAATAATATTGGATTTATCTATATAAATCTATACATTCTAAATAAATGTTTTTGATCATGCCACTTCGTAATTTCCAACCTGCCAACATGATTATTAGATGGCTATTAACACTCTGTAAATGTTCGTCATTTTGTTTGTAATACATGCAACAGGTATTGTTTCGCCTAAGGCTAGAGATCCCTAATTGGTACTGCGTGTTCTGTGCCATCTAGTCGCACAAGGACGATACCTACTATGTGTTACTGGATGGCTCTTCAACAAAATTGCTTGTTTTATCCAACAGAAAATTATGGTTGGTTTTTGTTTTGTTGTTGCGTGATGATAAGCTTTTGAGCTGTTGAAACGAAGTAGGTCCCTTGACAATTTCTTTTTTCTAATGAAATTAAAGGTATAACATAGGTAGATGTATTTGGCTTGCACGAAACGGGATCTTATTCGGTTGTTGGCATATAAGTTTGTCGCAAGTTGAGTGAAAAACGTCTTCAGTGCAGTGGAGTGCACATAAGATCGCACATGCTTGTTACCCATGTATTGATATAGGTAACTCTATGCTAATTTAATCATATCCAAAAGATATGACTAAATTAGCATAGATGAGATTACTGAACTATGCGGTTTTTTTACGCTAAGGTTGTTTACGCAATGAAATCTTTTGAAAAATTGAATTTGGTTGCTGGTGGTTTGGTTTGTAGGTACTTACAACCTACCACAATTACAGGTCGTTTACCCAACCATAAAATCACTTAGTAGCAAAGTTTGATATGATGTAATTTCAAAGGAAGTATTGAAATGAACGCACCCTTGGTGGAGGAATGGATTTTTAATATGATTTCATCACCGATATGGTTGACACACTGAGCAATATTTCTGATTGGTGCTAGATATATGCGGTTGAACAAGTTTCACTTTTATGATTTGCTCAAAAACTATTGAAAACAAATAATTTCTTTAAAAAAATGTCGTTCTTTGCGCCTACAGTGCTGGTTCTGATTCTATAGAGGTACAGTGATCGGCAAAAATAAGGATCCACCTTAGATCAATGTATTATTGTTGAGAAAAAAACACGTATTTTTGAAAAAGTAGGGTATTTCAATATATGTTTCTGAAAAATAAACATAGACGAACTATTTCAGTACAAAAATAACGATCACTTTTATTCCTTGCATAAAATAAAAAACAAAACTATTGGAGTTTAGTAAAATACGTATGACATAAAAAAAGATCCACTTCATGTATGAATAAAAAAAATAATCGAAAGAGTAGGAATCAACTCTTCAATAGTCAATATTACCTCCCTTCGCTTCGACGATGGACTGCAATCGTTTCGGGATGCTTTCGACTAGGTTTTTAAGGTGTTGTGGATCCAACCCATTCCAGGCCTGCTCCAGTGCCGCAAAATATGTTTACTTGTTTGTTACGTGGAGTTTTTCGACTCTATTGTCGATAATTGCCCAGGGATTTTCAATTGGGTTTAAATCCGGGCTCTAGGGAGGCCATTCCAAGGGTTTAATCCGACAGGCACGGAAAAAAGCTTGAGTTTTCTTGGCCGTATGCTTTGGGGTGTTGTCTTGCTGAAAAATGTAATTATCTTCTAGACCCATTTTCAGCAAAGACTCTTCCATATTCTCGTTCAGAATATCTATATACCCATCTGTCGTCATAATACCACTGATTAGAACCAGATTTCCCACTCCAAACCATGAGAAACAGCCCCAGACCATGATATTTCCACCGCCGTGCTTCATGGTCCCTTGTAGATGTGTATCCTTTAGCCCTTCATCGCTTTTTCGCCAAACTTGCAGTCGTCGTTTTCTGTTGAACAGCTCAAACTTTGATTCGTCTGACCAAACAACACGTTTCCAGAACTCCAGTGGCTTATTTATACGGTTTCTTGCAAACCGCAATCGCTTCTCCTTAACCCTACTTATGAACGGCCGTGCATAATGACTTTGCAAAATGACTTTTCAAACCGTGCTCAGCCACTGTACGATCGGATATCGAAAGGTTTTGCTTTTCTCTGAGCGCACGGATGGTAACAAACGGATCCTTTTTAATTTCTCGGATGATTCTAGTGTCTTCGCGGTGATCAGACTTGCGATTGCGTCCACGTCCAGTTCGATCTGCGACACTTCCAAGCTTTTGGTGTTTTAAAACTATTTTCTGCACTGCACCACGGCTTACACCATACTTTTCGGCAACTTTGCGCTGAGATTCGTTTTTTGAGCAATCGCGCACGATAATATTTCGAACTTGGACTGTTATTTTCTTTCCTCCCATGATCGATTCTTAAAAAACTCGTCACTTGGGTTAAACTCACTTATTTCTCACAACTGTAGCAATTATCTGTGATGGATGTAAATAAAGGAATGTCAAAAGCATGACCAACAAGGGGTAAGCCAAGTGGATGTACACGGAAAGTATACTTTTTTCCTAGTGGATATTTTTTATTGACATACCGTAAACACGCTTATTTCATTTTTCACATGCAGTTGGCTGAAATGAATATGTATATTCAAACTTTTACGCTAAGCCTCATGAATGACACCCAAATATGTACAATACGGGTAAAAAAGTTGCTATTGATACGAAGTTGTAAAGATATCTATGCCTGATTAGTATACGGCTCGATGGATCTTTTTTTTCGCCGGTCACTGTAGATCTTATAGAAAATCAAGTGATCACGCTACTTCAGGAGCTATCGTTTAATTGTACGAACAGCGGTTTTCTACTGTTTATTCATACAATTAGAATTATGTTTAAAATCGTAATAAATTTATAAAAATACCAGTACCTCCATTGTTGGCACATTTACCCAATTTACGTGGCCCACCAATTTTTGTCCAGTTTGCCTTTGGTTACCCCCCTTTTCCAGTAGGATTAAAAATGCTTAGTGGGCCCTTTGGCTACAGCGTACGTATTATCAACTTGATGGAATCTGCATTTTTTTTTAATTCAGCTCAAAGCAAAATGGAACTTTGTTTCAAAGCATATATGATGCATTCTACTACTTATAAAAAACTCCTTATTTATTTGCGTGGTGAAAAACGTAATTAATTCGACAAAGACTTTTCATTGGGGACAAACTGAAAAACGTAAACAATGGCTTTTTTGTAGGCCCAATAATCCGTTAATCATTTAATAATTTGTTGGTTTATTATTCATCTTCACAACCTCGACTATGGAAGCTACTAATTGTAACAATTTCAGCAACCAGAATTGACCAGCATTTTGATATTAACTATTTATACAGAGTGGTTCTGATTGTATTATATTTAAAGTTTCTGACATCAACTGTTACATGTTATTGCTCCTTAGAACCAGCAGAAAGGAAATTTCAACACGCAAAGTACACGATTTCAAGATCATTATCCAGTACAGGCTACCCATTTCGCCTTTTCAAATTATATATCCTTTAGGGCATCTTCAGCGGTGGTCTATTTGTGGAACAACTTTATACTTGATTTGCATCAGCAAAACTTGAATAAAACCAACTTTGCGTTCCTCGCACCAGTGTTGTATTTTTTGTCGTTATACCCGCCAACAGCTGTCATCCTTTCAATTATTCAACATAAAAGATCAGATTTTTTTTTAATCAGAGATCGCAGATTTATCGCAAACGCGTTGCCATGGATTAATTTGACCAAATAATGTTTACTTGCTCTTTTGTTTGCATGAAGGTTTAATAACATCTCGGAAATGCTTTTTATTTTACAGAAATTCCACCAACTGATTAAAAGTTTAGCAAATCGACGAACTTCCCAGACTTTTTACAAATTCTCGTAAATTGTTGATATATTTGGGATATTTTACTTTTTATCATTAAAGATGTACCAACTGGGAGCCCAAATAACTTCTGGGAAGCGAAATCTTCTTTTCAAAGTTGCGGTTATTTACAGAAAGTGGTTTCTATTCCATGGATGATCAGCAAACTTTTTGGAAGTTCAACCAAGTTTCCAGAAACGTTGAGAATTTTTCGGAAATTTAATGGACTTCTCTGAACCACTGAACCACTTACCACTTTCACAGGTAATTTGCTAGAACCGGGAGCAACTTGAGGCTATTAAAGTGACCGCTTTCTGTACGGCACCAGTATTACCCGCAACAAATACGGCCACTTTTTGGCTCATAAGTATACCTCTGCAATCCTCAATGCTTTTCCGGAACGAAAGAAACCGAAACAATATCTGCAATAACTAAAAAATAACAGACGATCCATCGGTCAGCATTCAAAGTTTTGTTGGTTTGCGCGAGGGTTTGCGTTACTAAACAACACGGTAGATTATGAACTTGATTTTTTGTCATGTAAAAGCTGAAGTTTTACTCATTAATCGGTATTATCAAGTAGCGTGTAGTGTTTTGAAACGGTATTTTTCTTGGTCCAAATTGCTGCAAGAATAGATCAAAACATATAGCAGTTTTAAAATGATGCAAGATAGATCCGGTATAAAACAAAATTTACAACACCGGTGCAGCAATGTTTTGAAGTTTGATCTAAAAAAATAAATCCAAACCACAATTTGGACCGCCGTTGAAGATGCTCTTATATATACTTTTTTCTTTACTTTGATTGTTTTTTTTTGTATTCTCCCATGCGCGGAGTAACGATCTATGATGAAATTTGTCAGAAGCAGCTAATTTCTCATCTCCATGAGAGGCTCTATAGGAGTGGACAGTAATTTATTGCTAAAACGAATAGAAGTAAAGAGAAAGTATTGATAGTTCCGTATAGGGTAACGGTAGGCTTTGAAATTGAAAGATACAAGTTTGAAAACGAGCAGAGGGCATTTAAAAGGATACTACGGATACTAAACGGGGAGCTCCTAGTAGTATTTCTTTAACAATTTCTTATTTGATATATATATTTCATTGATTTAAAACATTTCAATACTGCGATGGGAGGGTGCACCAGAGCATCATTGAAGTTGCAATTGGACAATAGAGTGGACAGCGAACCGGAGTCAAGAAGGAGATGTGTTTATCATAGGGAAGCGAAACCTACCTTGAGCTCAATTAGCAGATCTCCAGTGGAAATCGGTGAATATGCACTGAATACCGGACACTGAGTACACAAACTATTTACAATTTATTCGTCCACTTACCGTTAATCGTTTAGCAACACACAAAACATTCGATTCTGATAATTTTCTTCCAATTTAATACGAAAAAGTTGCCACGGCTATGGATCTATATTAATAATATCACGAAAACCATTAATCCCATCTGTGTACATATGTTAATCGTGCTGATTTTAATCAAGAAAAAATATAAACAAGTTAACGCTCTTCACTACTACACCCAAAAATGAATTAGATCATTTGACAGCACTTCACGTGTGTTGGGTAGCATGCATATACCAAGGCAAAATGAAAGGGTTTGTTTGTTATTCTTCCATGAGAACATTGACAACAAGACTCACAATAACGTTGGGCATTGAATGCTCTTTTTTTTTATTTCTTTATTATTGTGGCTTTCAGCCTCCTGGGCTGGTTCGCCACTACATTGAATGCTCTATGAATGATTGAACACGCACACTCGCACACTAGATTCTCGTGTGGCTAGTGTAATAAGTGAAGTGTGATTTTTGTGGTTTATGCAATTACGCAACGAAAATGTGTGCGGATATAGTGCAATTAAAGAGAAAACTTGGAGTCTGGCTCGAGTATATTCCCTAGTACGGTTAGATCAATACGACGAATTTGTAGTGCAAAGGTAAGAAATTGTGTTGAAAATCTGACTGCTCATTATTTTTACGAAATTTAAGTCTCCGAAACGTTTTTTTAGCTTCTATTTATATTCAAAACCTAATTTTATTTGCCAGGATTTCATATCCTTGGTTGCTGCATCCATTTATTGGAGAAATTAAAGATCTTTTTACGTTTGAAGTTGGATGGCTGCAGAATGTGATGAATATATGTACTATGGTGAGAATAGGTTCCGCATCCCTATATGATTGGTGAATTCCACTTCAACAATTGTAATGAATTTAATGCGTTTCTCAAACAAACCATCTAGTGGAAAGCTTACCTGAATTGTGTTTTTTTTTTTATTTGTTTTATTGGATCATACTGTTGGAAGGAGATTCTCTTATTCCCGCAGGTTTCGCGTAAGTATCTATGCTTACGGGCCTGCCCAACCCTTTTTTGGCACTTAATACAGCAGTATGTTGAATTTAAAACATAAACAAAGCATGGTCTTTCTGTTATGTGGAACCGCATGCAAGGCAAGGCCAACTCTACGATGGTGACTTCCTATATACATACATACATTCATACAGTTTATAGTATTCTACTACAATGAAAATAAAATTGATGGACTACGGAATCTTGGTAGTAAGAATTTCTCAAAAACGAAACATTTGAAATAATGAAATGTAACCATTTTTTAAGAGAACTCTGACGTACTACTTTGAAAAATTCATCATGTTAAATTCTTCTTCCAAAAATCTCGTCTTCTTGTGCGCACACCTCTGCTAGAGAGTCCGCCTTCTCATTGCCTTGAATTGAGAATTGCCTGGAAAATCCTAAAGGATCTTTCGATCAACGCACGCATCGCCTCCCTTAGTTTTGAAAGAAATGTAAGATAAGTGCCTCACTGTTTTTATTGACCGGAAGGCTTCAATAGAACTGAGACTATCCGTGAAGATGTAGTAATGGTCTATGGGAATTCCTCAAAAATTTTAATAGAAATGTTAGTAAGAAGTTTGAAGTTTCAAAAAGCATCGACATTCCAACATTTTGTTTTATATCTTTCACCGATACGTAACTGTACATGTGATACTACCACAACTTTTAAGGCTTGGAATATCCGGATGTCAAGATGTTTTTTAAAGTAGGACTACGTTTCTCTTTTCTATACCAGGTTTGAAAAATTAGAGCGTTACGCAAAAGTTAAAGGTTTTGCAATGGTAATAACTCTCGTTCGACTCAACAGATTTACTTCATTTAGAAACCATTTGATCAGAAAAACTTCCAAAACTTACTTAATATTTCAATTAAGTGCAATTAGTATAAGTAGTACAATTTTTAACTAAAAAATCACCTATTTTTGACCTCATACAATTGTGCATTTGGATAAGTTTTTTTTACAATTTTATTTATCTGAACAGGCTCAATCGACTCAAATTTTCATAGCAACGTTTTTATTATTATATACATCAGATGTCTTGAAACTAAAGGAAGCTGGCACTGATTACTCGTAGTCTTCTCGAGGTTAATAGGGAAAACAATTTAACGAAAAGGAGAAAAGGTGGGAATCTTAGGTAAGGTTTACATAACCCATTTATTTTAATTTCTAAATAGTCTAATCATAACGCATAATCATATCCTTTTTTTATTTTTGACTTTTTACATTTTAATTTAAACAAGTTGAAAATATGGTTTTCCCTTTCCGAGTCTTCAAAACCGAGTAACAAATCGTTCAAATTGTCTTCATTTTTTAATTCGTTATGTTTTAAGCCATGTTTAGTACACCAATAGTCACACCCCCCATCTGCAAAATTATTCTGCTTTGTTGTCGGTGTCTGATTGTTTCCTCACGGTTGTGCGTGAGGCTTTCAAATTATCGCCTGCGTTTGCTTTTCTACAAACCAGAAGGAAGCGCTGCTAAGTTTTGCAAGTGACAATCGCGTTTTTGGCATCCGCTTTTGCAGCCATATCGCAACCGGGAACCTCCCAGCGGAAAACGATGCTTGTGACAACTAGACCCTATGTGGCGAATGTACAGTATTTAGAAAATTTCATAAGAAGGGGCGGGTCGAAGCAAAATAGTGAAAAAGTGTTAATATTAACGAACTTGACATATGTACTATTTAGTTATTATTAGCTGTTAAGATATGTATAAATTAGATGATACCATAATTATTATACACCAACAAGATCTTACGTGAACATCGCCAGGGGGTGAGATCGTGTACGAATGTGTTTCTGGGGTAGCAGAAGGTGTTTTTGTGTTTTCACAAACTAAAATAGAAAATTTATGCTTATTGGCAACCATGCACGGCTTAGACGTTCAATACATGCTCACATATGCATCGTCTGAATTACATTTGTGTAAGCGAGAGGGAAACAAAAACAAACAATCGATTCGTGTAAGTGGTGCCAGATATGAATTTATTTTTCATGTCGTGGCGAGTGTGTTTGAAGTGTGGCGGATTGTGTTTTTTAGGGTGGTAACACAAGGTGGTCGAGTGACTTACCCTCTGAACATCGCGGTTATATCCCTGATATAACCCACTTCTAATTTTTTTTAAAGTTTGTGCAGGTCTCAACAACAGGTCGCTCCACCATATATACTCCATAAATAAAAAAAAAATTAGCGATTGTGGTTCGTGTGTTACCAAAGCAGATTTCAATATCATCGAGAAATACGATGTTCCTGTCTGACAGGTGATAATCACTGTGCAAGCGGGTGGTCTACCTAACTGCGGATAACCATATTCCGAAGAAGTTTATCACAATCAAATAAAAAATAGCCTCGCAGCGCAGGTGAGTAAAATCAATAAATCATAATTTAATCTTGCTCTATGGATAATTCCATTACAGTATATTTTACGGTTTTATAAACCACCAATTCCCCTTATCCGCATATTGTGTAGCATATCCCATGAGACATCAGATGTACCAACGACGAGTAGGATGCTGTAGCCACAGAGAAGAACATTTCCCCATCCGGTTTGGTTTAGCACACCAACCCACTATACTGGATGGCGTCGTGCACATGGAGTTGTCTGGAAGCGTATTCACTAGTTTTACCTTCTCCGGTGCGCATTTTAGACCGGTCCCGAAAATAAAAATTGAACTTTGTGTAGTTGAGACGCTCGTCTTACTTTGAAGTTTTCACTTTAACGCTACCACCGCAATTGATGACGTTTAATGTGTAATGATCATTAGGATTTTTAAATAATAATGAATAATAACATTTATTGTATTTGTTACTGCGCAGTTCAGGTCATTTGGTTTCTTTTTGCATTTAAATTCAATGATTCGTACCAGTCAAACACAATTGTCTAGAATCGATGCATATGGTTAGCTATATGTAGGACACACATAGTTGATAAATATAGTTTCTACCGGCGGCAGTATGCGATGGAAAGCCTCACATTCTATCACGGTTCATTTGCATACCTTTTCGAAGAGTCCACGTCATATTGATAATTTACTGGCAAATACACCGAGCTGCAGAAGGAGCTCTGCAATCTTTCAATACAGTTCCAATCATATACATAACCAACGTGACGGTAGCATGAATGAAATGTATTCTAGGTCCGATAGCTCCTACGTCGACCACTGTGACGTTGCACCTATTATAATTTCCGGCGACAGAATGGAAAATTGATTTTAGACCAAACTTTCTCCTTCCCTGTGATTTGAACGAGGTATATTGTATTGAGAAGGTTATACCTACAATTTTCTCATTTACTTTGTAAATGCTATTTTGACACGTATGAGTAAGGATCGATAGTTCAACATCATTAACTGGGAGCCCCCCCTTCCTTTGTGCTGTATGAAGAGCTTGAGATGTTGCTCATGTGAATCGCACGCGGCACGAACCTCCCATCGGCATCTCGTCCCAGATCATGGAAATGAGCTTCATATATTTGTACATAAGTGTCCAGGGAATTAAGGTCCGGGACAAAGTCTTTTCGAGAAAAATTCTCCCGATATCTCGCTTGGACGATATTCGTCGTGTAAAAGACATAATGATCCTTCCCGTAGAGGTCCCGAAGTGCCAGGTCACAACCTTCTCCAGAACCTCGGTCTCATAGTACGTGGCGTTGATTTTCACATTTTTCTCGATAAACACCAATGAGAGTTTCCCTTGCGCTGAACTGGCTGGCTTGTCGTACCGCAAAGGCGCAGTAGGGATTCTTGGTCAAGAGCCGAAGCTAAAAGTCAGTTCTATTGTGGAAATATCACATCAAGTAGTTTTCCCACCTGCTGGATCGTGTGCCTAATGGTCACATTGAGAATTTCACTATTCACAATAGGTTAGTAGTTGCAGTGCGCTTTGGGATCATTCTTGCCTTAGATCCATCCTAATAACATGGAAGGACATTGGGAAAAAGAGGCAAAATGCATTTTTTTTTAATCTGGGGGTGCGACACATCTAAATCAAGATTCAAGATGATCGAAAAATCCTACGCTAGCGAATCAATTTTTTTAAAAATCTTGTTTCAGCTTGTGAATCTTAATCCATCAACTTGCATCGTGCTACATCTTTTTGCAGTAAATCTTTAAAATCTTCATCAAAATCTTTAAAATCTTCTCTCTATCTACTAAACATGCGCACATCGCACGAAAGCAAAACAAAAAAAATCCTGCATTTAAGATTGAGTCGCACCCCCTGGAAAAAATAGTATTTTCCATTGTAGGTTTTTCGAAGTTGGAATAATTTGTGCTTGGATTTTTGGGTGAAATAACGACACTTTATTGGAGCTCCACTGAATATACACGACGATACTCCGTGCGATGCGAAAAGACTGTTTATTTGATACTGACTACTCTAATGTATTGCTATCGAGTTTATATGGATCAGCGGGAAGATGTGTAAAATGATAATGGGTGATAACGATCGGCTACATGATCGGAAGCTGCGAAGGTCTGATAATGGACTGTATAAGAGAAGGTGAGATGACTACTGATAACAAAATTCGAGCAGTTCCGATCGTCCATAAACTACGTTACGACTTAACATGCCGGCCACCGTGAAAATGCAAATTTTAACTAACTAATTTTAACATTCCTAATCAACCACAAGTCTGTCAATTAAGCTACGCTGTTATCCATCTACCCTTATCTATTAACTATCAATTCAATTCAGGTTCTTTGCTATTCTAATTTATCAATTTTCTGATCATCTTTTGATGTCATGCTCCAACGTTTTTCTTCTTGTGGGATGATCGTGCTGCTGCGGTTTATTTTCTTCTCCCCTTTCTCCTCTTTGTCGCCTCGACTGCGTTTGCTGATGTGCTGCTGCTGGCTAGGTTCTCCACGTGCTACGTCGTATCCCATCGGGTTCGGATTCGTGACCATGTGACTACTCGGCTAGTAGGTTCGGACGATCAGCTGATCGGTGTAGAAGTAGTAACCTTGGCCTTCGATCGCAATCAGTCCCATTCATCCTTCTCCTCGTACTGCGTGGCTGCGTCGTCCACGGCTGGATCATATTCTGAAACAAACATAGGCGGCTTTTTCAAACAATCAAAAAGAAAAAAACAACACTTAACTGGAGCGGAGGCAACCGGCCTCCACAGGTCCGTAACCGGACGATGAACGATGGCATCGAAGTACTGAGCGTACTTGTGCGTGAATCCGATCCGAGTTGTTGCATGTTTCGAGTTTCGATGAGTGGATGATGAGATGAGTATGAGGCCTCCTTCGATGGATGGTCCGGCAGCAGGTTTTCACTTGGCTTGCATTCTAAGGTCTTTGCTTTCCACATTGCAACTCCACAAGTCTATCCGACGTATAGTGGATGCGTCGGGTTAGCGACAGACCGTCGAATCGTAGCTAGTTTGAACCTCACTCGTGGTAGTTGGCAAGCGGCGACATCGTAGACGCAGGGGGACGAAAAATTCTATTAGTTTTTTGAAATTCAATATTATAACAACGACTTACATGGCCGGGAGGTCATACGACCCCCCGATGTTGCGCAGTGAAACACTGCGATAGATGAAAGGATCTCACTGTCCTTCTTGCTGGGCAGCGGCGCTCCCGCTGTCTGGTTGATTGGGCAACACGCAGATTTTAGAGATGCCCCGTCGATACTCTCCGTCCTTTGTCCGCACATCAACGACACGGATGCAATTGTCGTCTCCCCGGTAGATATTCGTGATACGGCCGATGCTCCACTTCAGTGGTGGCAGGTTCTCCTCCTTTACTAATACTAACGTGCCAACGTCGATATTGTTGCGCCGTTGAGTCCACCGAGTTCGAGGTTGCAGTCCAGACAAATATTCGGTCTGCCAGTGCTGCCATATTCGACGAACATACTCCTGGGTTTGCTGAAACCGATCCAATCGGTTGGTTGGTAAGGCGCCAAGGTTGGGCTCTGGAATGGCAGTGAGCGATCGATGGACCAAGAAATGCCCTGGCGTGAGCACCTCGAGGTCATTTGGATCCGAGGTAAGCTGTGTCAACGGACGAGAATTTAGTAGGCCTTCTATTTGTGTAAGGAGAGTCAAAAAGTCTTCTTGGTACAGGATCACATTTCCCACAGTTCGGCGGAGGTGGTTCTTCATAGACTTGACGGCTGCCTCCCAGAGTCCACCAAAATTTGGGGACCTGGGAGGTATGAACTTGAACGAGATGCCGTCTTCCGAGCAGCTGCGAGAGACTTGGTCCTGATGATGTTGGGACTGAAATAGTCGGGCCAACTCTTGGAGCTCCCTTTGGCTCCTTGAAAGTTAAGGGCGTTGTCGCATTCAATCAGAGTTGGTTTGCTCTACGCGCAACGAATCGGCGCAGGGCAGCGATGAAAGCGTTGGTGGTCAAGTCTGAGACACACTCCAGGTGGACTGCCTTCGTCACCAGGCAGACAAATACAGCTACATAGCACTTTATAGCTGTGGCCCTACGAGTAGGTCGACAAGAAAACGGCCCACAGTAGTCCACTCCAGTATGCAGGAACGGAAAAGCTGGTGTGACACGCTCTGGAGGAAGCTCTCCCATTAGCTGATCTAAGACCTTGGGTTTACATCGAAAGCATCTGGTGCACGCATGAACCACTCGACGAGCAAGATTTCTGATGCGAAGCGGCCAGAAACGTTCCCGTACGATGGCTGTGAGGAGTTGCGGACCGGCGTGCAGCAGTTTTTGGTGATAGTGAACCATTATAAGCTCCGTGAGGGGATGTTTGTCCGGCAAAATCATAGGATGTCGTTGATCATAGGAGATCGGAGCGTGACGCAGCCGGCCACCGACGCGAAGAATGCCATTCACTAGAATCGGACAGAGTGTGTTTAGGCGAGATTTGGGTTTGACTTGATCATTCCGGGTAATCTCTACGAAATCCTGAGCGAAACATGCCGTTTGAGCAAGTTTCACTAGTGACTGCTCCGCTTCGTTGATCTCCATCGTAGACAGGAACCCAATACGACGATCCGTCGAACGAATGGATTTCGCGTTATGGAAAATCGTCCTAAGTAGCGCTACCGTCCGGACGAGCTTGGTGTAGGATGAGTAGAGCGAAAATAGTTCGTTTGTTGGCTGTATTTGAGCAGGAAGAGATACAGCTCGTTCTTCCAGATCCTCTGAGCTGAAACTTCTATTTCGTGGGCACCCGAGTGGGGGCCAGAATCGAGACGGTCGCGACAGCCAATCTGGGCCTTTCCACCAGGCCGAGCAATCCCGTAGTTGTGCAGGAGACATTCCCCTCGAAATAACATCTGCAGGATTTTCTGAACCTGCTACATGGGACCAGATACCTCGGACTGTAATGCGCTGAATTTCCGAACACCTGTTCGCCACAAAAGTTTTCCATCGAGAGGGTTGGCTGCTAATTGGTAGAGCGTAATCTCCGAATCCGTCCAGAAAAAGTTTTTGGTTGTAAGTTTCAAACTGGAATCGACCTTTTCGAATAGGTGACTCAATAGAAGAGCGCCGCACAGCTCAAGACGGGGGAGGCTGAAGATTCCACTATTTTTTGACTTTCCTTTCGGGGCAATCTTAGATTTGGCGGTGAGCAGATTAACATGGATGTCGCCCGTGGACGATACTGCCCTGATGTAGATGCAGGCTCCGTAGGCTCTTTCCGATGCGTCAGAAAATCCATGAATCTCAAGGCATACGACTTCCGTAGTTCCTATGACCCAGCGAGGGATTTTTATGCCTGGCAGATGAGATAAGCTGTCTCGCAGTTCTGTCCACAAACGTTGACGAGCTTCAGTAAGCGCCTCCTTCCATTCACAACCTTCTCGCCATAGATCCTGCAGGAACAACTTTGCCTGAACCAGCACTGGACCGACCAAGCCTAAAGGATCAAAGAGGCGGGCAATATCCGAGAGGACAGTTTGCTTGGTAACCGGAAATTGTGTGTTGAACTTCGGCACATGAAATTGTAGTACATCCGTCGAGGCGTCCCATTGAAGACCAAGTGCTTTAATGGGAGTGGCAGTAGAATCGAGCTCGAAAAGAGTACGTTCATCCCTGAGATTAGGCGGAACGACTGCCAGAATATCCGGATTGTTTGATGCCCACTTGCGGAGCAACAGACCTGCAGAATTAGTAAGTTCGATAAGTTCCTGGCAGAGTGTTTGGCCCTCCTCGACACTATCAGTTCCAGTGAGCATGTCATCCATGTAAAAGTCAACGACCAAGAACAACGGCGGCAGCTGGGTGGCTCTCTGATCCCTCCTCAGAAAGCTGTTTGAGACATCTCGTTGCGAGATACGGAGCCGAAGATGTTCCGTATGTTACCGTTGTGAGCTGGTAAGTTTGCAGCGGGTGTGATGACGAATATCTCCATCGAATGCGTTGTAGCGGTTGGTCGGACTCCTTACCAGAAACTGCCGATACATTTTTTCGAAATCAGCGATGATGACGAATTGTGGTATGCGAAATCTAAGGACAATACTTAGAAGATCGTCTTGGACGACGGGACCAACCAACAGTGCGTCGTTGAGAGAATGACCACTATCTGTTTGACATGAAGCATCGTAGACTACGCGCAATTTTGTGGTGCTGCTATCTGGTCTAACGATGCAATGGTGCGGCAAATAGTAGGTGGGACCTGCAGTAGGCATCGAGTCATCTATCAGCTTCATATGTCCCAACTGCTCATACTCTCGAATAAATGTGGAGTATGCTTCCTTCAGTTCGAGACTGGCGTTGAGACGGCGTTCCAACGAGTAGAACCGATGATCAGCAATCTCTTTGGAGTTTCCAAGCCGCGAGATCACCGACGGTTTGGTTGGAAGAGCGACGACGAAACGACCAGATGAATCTCTTCTCGTCGTTTGTTTGAAGTATTCCTCGCACTCCGCTTCTTCGATGGAAAGGGTACTCTTGAAATGGCAAGACTCCACTTCCCAAAATCGGGCAAGCTGATTCTCGATTGATGAGTTGATCGAAACGTGTGCGACATTGGCGACTTGCGGAGAAGGCACAGAAGTCTGACTTGTCCCGGACACCACCCATCCCAAAGCGGTATTCTGCAAAACGGGTGTTCCGGAGCTAGGCTTGATCTGTCCGTTACGGAGAAGGTCATAGAAGATGTCGACGCCGAATATCAAGTCGATGGAGCCTGGTTTGTTGAAGGTTGGATCCGCCAGAACAATATCAGATGGCCAACTGGATTTGCAGACAACGACGTCTTGATTCGGCAACTCCAAAGTCAGTTTCGAAAGCACATGGAATTTCCAATTATTCTCAAAATCCGCCCGATGAGACTGGATACGAATGATGGTGGTGTGTTTGGATGAAGTAGACGAGAGACCAACACCGCTGATTGGTACGAACTCCTTGCTGCGACGTAGTTTTAACCGTTGTGCGAGCTGCTCGAAACAAAGTTGAGCTGGGATCCGGAATCCAAGAGAGCACGGGCCCAGAGCGAGGAACCAGATGACGTGAAGACCTTCACAAGAGCAGTTGACAGCAAGACAGTTGCAGGAACGTTGAGGTGGGCTTCGGCGAAGGGCATCGAAAAGTGGCTTGTTTGGGGGTAGGGACCGCGGTGGCTTGGGTTTGGTTTTCTACTGGTGATGGTTTCTTTGGTGGAGTAGACTGCGACTGGTGGCTGAAAGTTGACGAGGATGATGAGGGTGACTCCGATGACGACGATTTGGTGGAAGGTTGGACCAATTGGGTACTTGGGGCGACAGTCCTTTGGTGCAGCATCGTATGGTGTCTTTGTTGGCAAACTCTGCAGGTACCACTCGTACAAGCTTTCACGAGATGCGAAGGCGACAAACAGTTGATGCACAGAGCGTTCCTTTTTGTGGCATCGAAACGCTGTGGAGGGTCATTTTCGAAAGACTTCGCATTGGTATGGTGAGTGGGCAGACTGTTTGCAAAAAGGGCAGCCTTTCTGAGCCGTCATTACCGAATGCACTAAATTTTGCTTGGGTGCTGTTGAGGAGGCGGGGCGCTGGGAGGAGAAACGAGACGAATCGGATGATCGAGATTTGGAAGCGTCGACTGATTGCAGCACTAGACTTTGGCTGCGTAGGAATTCAATTAGCTCAGTATACGTGGGCACCATCGTTGACTTTCTGTGCGTCTCCCAGTGACGTAACGTTGCTGGATCTAGACGAGAGCTGAGCATAAAGACTAATAGCGTGCTCCAATTCCCTGGCTGTTCACCCACTTTCTCCAGCATTCGCAAATTGCGTTCAAATGCATCGATCAAACGATTTAGAGCTTCATGACATTCCTTTTTTATTGGATCGATCATAAAAAGCGCCTCGACATACGATTTGACGATTAGATATTTATTGTCGTATCGCTTTTCAAGGAGTTCCCACGCTACCAGGTAATTATCAGACGTGACTTCGATCACTTCGATGACACGTTTCTGCATCCTTCGACAAAGAAGATAGAAGGTACGAAAATTTGTCCACGCTACTCAGTTGGGGGTTCGAGTCGATCAAGGACCGAAATGAGTCACGAAACGATGACCATTCTCTGATATTCCCATCGAAAATTGGGAGTCTGATCTCCGGCAGCTTGACACGAGTCTGTGGGATATTTACAGGGGCAGGTTGCCGCAGGAGGCAGGTTGTATTGGTTCAGGGGCATTAGCGCGAAGCTTGGACATGATGAAACCCTTCGTTCTCAAATACGTGAGTTCGACTGAGGCACGGGCTTCGCAATTCGCCTGTTCCACCGACTGGGGCTGACCTTCTTCATCTTCTTCTTCTTGCTCTAACTTTTTGCTTCACCTTTCTTGATATTCTTCCGAACACTCCATCAGCAACCTATTCTCTTTATATTCATCGAAAATCTCAGTTAAGCGATCCAGCCAGCCCTCCAGCATGTCCCTATCTCTGTCTTCTAAATAATTATCCACCAAATGCACCATATTATTTAACGAGTCGAGACAGAATCGCTCACTCTTTGCTAACTTTTTCAAATTAGACGGCATTATGACTCTTGCCTGTTCGAGAACAATTCACGAAACACGTTTGAAACACGTGCGCACCTCTCCAGTCAAATCTTAAAAACCTCCCAAATTCCAACCAAGTCAATCATGCAAAAGTGATGAAAAGTTTGTCGATGCAGAAATCCTCAGCTAAGTTGATTTTTCCTGCCAGTTGGATCACATGCAGCATGCAGATTGTAGTACTTACAGTAGTCGTAGAACCCAAGCCACCCCACGCGGTGTACCCAAGCCAGGCCGCGAAAGTGGCACCCAAGCCACGCTTTAGTAGTCGACGACAATAGTGCTCGGGAACAATACTTCGGTGTAGTCAATAGCCGTTTGCAAGCGACTATTCTTTGGGGACAGGTGAATCAGCGACCGTAAGCACCAACCACTCTTGTTTCACTGTCAGCACACTCGAAACAATTAAATTGTTCTCACTTGTTTTTTGGGTTTGATATTCAATTTCTTTTCTCGGTCCGTCCACCGGCTTTAGTCACACCCGGCGATATCACTTCGAACCGACAACAAACGACAAATCACAAGCTAACAAATTCCAAGAGCAAAAATCCGGCTCGAAGGACCAAACTTTATGTAGGTTTTTCGAAGTTGGAATAATTTGTGCTTGGATTTTTGGAGTGAAATAACGACACTTTGATTGGAGCTCCACTGAATATACACGACGATACTCCGTGCGATGCGAAAAGACTGTTTATTTGATACTGACTACTCTAATGTATTGCTATCGAGTTTATATGGATCAGCGGGAAGATGTGTAAAATGATAATGGGTGATAACGATCGGCTACATGACTCGGAAGCTGCGAAGGTCTGATAATGGACTGTATAAGAGAAGGTGAGATGACTACTGATAACAAAATTCGAGCAGTTCCGATCGTCCATAAACTACGTTACGACTTAACACCATTTAATTCCAACTACCTTTGCCTATCTTGACAGATACGCGTATTTCGTCTACAATGTGCAGACTACTTCAGTGTCTCGTACTAATAACCAACGTAACCGAGTTTGACTGTCAAGATTTTCAAGCTCAGGCTGGTTCATCTCTCGTCGTATTTGCTTGAACACGTTTGGATTTTTTTTGGTGCCATGTTAGCGATGGAGATTTCAACTCAGGTGACTTTGGTGTGAAAGGTACATGAAAAAAAACCGTGCTCAAATCTGTCAACTGCAGTCATGAATTCGAGAACAAGCAAAAATACACCGTGAACTGAATCACGTAATCATGAACTAAATCTCGTTGAAAGGTAAAAATCCTGAAAACGGGAACTAGTCACGGTCCGTTTGCCTTTTCAGGAGGGCTATTGTTTCTGTGCATGAATTTTTACCAATACGCTGGAGTTTTCCTAGAAGTATTTCGTCTGTTTCAATTTATGATGATGATGATGATGATGATGATGATGATGATGATGATGATGGTCCCGCCCTTACCCCTACAAAGGTTTGAGCTAGACGATTTTATCTCTAAGATAATTAATTTGGTAACAATTCAAACCAGTATGCAAAAAAAAAACGAACTGATTTCATCTACAGATATAAATTTCTTCAAAAGTATCCATTTGCTTCACAGCGACATAATCGTGAAAAGCTTTGAGGTTAACTACAAAAGTTCGCAAGTATTCCCAGCGATCAGGAAATTCTGTGGCAATTCAGATCACAGAATCCAGTCAAAGGACATCATCCAAAGACAAGCCAATATCCGATCCTGCCTGCTACAGAGTCAGAGGTTCCAACACTAACCGCCACCTTAGTTTTGGGCTGACCAAGGATATCCCCAATCAGGGAGATCGAGAAAATTTCCAAACCGAAAAAATCCTGGACCGGCATGAGTCAAACTATTACTTTCAACCACAAAAGAATTGACGAAGAATTCCCCGACATTCAGCCAGACAACTCGCTACTATTTCATAGTACCATCTAAAGCATCAAAAGCCATTTTTTTTAACGAATTTAAAAAGAAGTCCATCATATCTGTATACCGCGAGCGAGGCTCAAACAATTGTAGACTACTTTCTTTATTTTTTTTATAAACTAACACAACATTATGCAAATTTCCATCATCATCATTGTGACGAACAAAATAGTGAGTATTGTAGTATTGTAAATGTGAAAAAATAAAATTTAAAAAATAAAATTGCCAACTCATTTTAATTCGTTTGTAAAGAACTTTGTCAGATAAATTCTTCATTTTTACAAAAAAAAAAGCAACATAAATGTACAAGAAATGGTCTACACAAAATAATCCGTTTTAAAATAATAAAACATCGTCAGGTACAATCTTCATAAATATTTGAAAAAAAAAAAATTTACGCTTGCTGCTCAAAATACAGTTTTAACGTGCGAAATACATAGTCTTTTAAATTCTGAAAGTGTTGGTGCACGTTTAATGTGTCTTGGCATCGAATTGAAAACATTTATTCCTTTAAAATATAATGAGTTTTGTGAAGCACATGTCAAAAAATTCGGTGTTCTTATTTCATCCGCGTTTCTAGTATTATATCTATGAAAATCACTTCCTCTTTCAATTCGATCACACATATATCGAGGAAGCAAACCATTAACTGCTTTAAAAATGAACACCATAGTTAAATACACAATTCTTTGCTTCACTGATAACCATTGTAAAGCGTCTAACATAAAAGTCGAGGAAGTGAATCTGTTCAATCTTAAAATCAAGCGCATTATTTTATTCTGCAAACGCTGTAACCTCAATATTGTTGTTATATTATTGTTATGTTAGTTATGTTGTTATATTATTGTTATGTTAGAAAGGATGCTTGCATTTGTCGGTCTCAGGGCACGGAAATTTACGTGTTATTTTGGTAGTGTGTAGGTGATGATGTAAATTATCCCCAATGCAAAGTTGATTGTTGTCAGATCTTCAACATAAACAGAACAAAGTTTCTGAAGTTTGATTGATTGATATTTGTATACTTATAAACAAAAATACGTGGGATGATAGTTGGCCAAAATTACCCAGAATGCCAAAAAGTATTTGTTTCATGGCCGATGAACAATTGTGGAACTGTTATAGGTGAAGTGAGTACCATCTAGATGGAAGACACAAATCGGCCATCATGTAGTAGAAGCAGGGGGTGGATAGTCAAGAAGAAAATGGTTAAAGTTTTTGGCTCAGGAAGTGCCAGAACATCAGTATCTCGGTCCCATGTTTAATGAATCACCCCTTAAACATAACTCGCAACATACAACCCCTCAAATATTCTGTCAAAATCACACTTAGAATCAACATAAAGACAAAGATTCTAGTATCAAAAAGCGCAAGAGTGTATTGTTAGGTGCAAGGTGCAAGGTGCACTTTGGACCAAGGGAATCTACAACACTGAGCCAATTGTAAGGACATGTGGGATCATGTCCCTATCACTTCGAAGGTTCCGAACACAAACATCAAATACTATTAGGACTTCAGGTGTGAAATTTCAAGAATCGTTTGCTCCACTGGAGCATCCATTGGTTAGCAATTTGAGCATTGATTTTTTGTACTGTTTGTGATTTTTAGTCAAAAAAACGAGAGGTAACTTAACTTATAGCAGCAATCAAGGCGAAAATAGCAATTTGAAATTGGTTTACGGTTGTAGAAGCCCTTGGTTCGAAGTACACCTTGTAATAAATTCTTGTGCTTTTCGGTACAACAAGTTTTGTTTTTGATACGCTGTGTGATTTTGACAGAATATGTGAGAGTGTGTTCGTGTGATATTATTGGCGAATCATTCTTCATGACTACCGAACCGCTCCTTATAGTTAATATGAAGAAAGGACTCCCTCCTATTTCACTTTCTATCGCTTGTTTCGTTTGAATCATTCAAACGTGGAAAGGATCAGTCTAATTAGGAAATAAAAAAAAAGACGGGATTTACATCTTACGATAATGAATGGTCCTACTGAAACATACATATTTTCTTATTTCATAGATTGGCTAGTATTTTATCAGAAACGTTGATAAGAAATGATGTTTTTGTCATTCACTGTGTGACCTTAATAATGTGCTTTTTTGAAATTCCTCTACGTTAACTATCAGAAATTGGAAAACCAAAATATGTTTATACATTCTTACTTACCATTGTGTTTTCTTAATCCTAAATTACTCCAGAAAAAAATAGAAGCATTCAATTTATAGGTCACCTTTGGGCTCAACCAGTTCTCACTAGTTATAGTCCACCATCATTACTCGGACAAAGGCAAAACTTTATCGTTCCAGAGAAGAGGCAACTCATTACCATTCATGCTTTTAGCCATGCTATGCAAACATTGCTCTGTGTAAATAGACAGACTTGACTCGAATGCCAATTCCACATACTACTAAGCTGCCGTCGTTTTTCGTTCATCTCGCAATCACAGCTAGTGTGAAAGACTTTCTTAAAAAAAAAACCATGCATGATTTTAACTAAGATGTCGATGGGCATAGATTATTTTTTCAATCGATAAAACTGTTGAAAAACTATGTGGCTTGGAATTTGCATTGTCTAAAAATAGATGACGTACTTGGTGGGTAAGACTGCTCAAAGCTTCATGTTTTTGCTTTCGTGTTCGAAGTTATTAGTGTCTTAATGGACTACTATTCAGCAATGTAATGTCTCTTTATAACATATGGAAAAACATACGGAATACCTTGGAAACGGACTTTCATCCGACCATCTCTTCCATCCATTATAGTCTCGAAAGCGACCACAGCACTCGGATAATTTTCTGTGGTACTTGACACTCTTTGCTTCCTGGTTTGCTTCTCATTTACCAAAATCAAGCAATCGAAAACAAGATTTTATATTACTTATTTTATATTATTGATGACACTTTCGCCGAAGATATGTATTTGTATCATTTGTATTGTACATGTATTTATATCATTTTTTTTAATAAGCTGCTCAAGATTTATTTGTACAAATTCTCGAAATGCCATGTTAAAATGAACTAGTGCTGATATTATTGACAAGAAATTACTGTAAGTACGTAAAATTGGATAATTAAAAACAAATAAAAGTATTGGGGAAAAGATGCAAATCAGTACATGGGGCTACTCGGTTCGTTCATGTATCATCGGGTGTACAAACTTAAAGGGTGTCCACAGTTAAATTGCATCACTTTAAACTCATCTTCAAAATACAATGTATAATCTTGATTTAGGTATTCTTATTTCACTGTATTTCTTTACAAAATCCAAAAGCCCGAACTTTCAGCTTAATACTACGCATAAGATTTTGTACAACGCTTGAACCGACATTTTCCCCGCTTTCAACCATGACTTCAACATTTCCTGTTCAGTAGTGACAACTTAAGGATGCTTACGAAGTTTGTGCTTCATTATAGGCCAATATTTTTCAATTGGCCGCAACTCTGGAGAGTTTGGGAAAAAATTGTAGGAACGTTGTGTGTTTTAAGAAACGGAAGCAGTCGTTTTTTCAGGCATTCATTCATGTATACTTGACTTTTTACAGTTAAAGTTGTCACGAAAAGCTTGTTCCGTTTACCACACGAGCAAATCCCCTGAAAATCATGAATTTCTTGGGGAGCTTTGACACTTGCTGTTTCCTGAGAGACTCTGGAACATCGAACTTATCTTTTGCAGTCACATACTGGTTGCCGGGAATTTTAATAAAGTCCGCTTTTACGTGTGTTTCATCGTCCATGATGCAGCAGTGTGGTTTCGTCAACATGTGTAAAGCTTACGCACACGTGTTTTAGCAGTCCTATTCTGTTTTTCATTGCGGTTTGGAGCTTTCTGAACTTTGAATGAACGGAGCCCGGCTCGTTTCTTGGCATTCTGGACGAAACTTTTGGTCAAGTGCAGCTTTTTCGCGACATTCCAAACGGAACAGTTGGGTTTGCGTTTAAAGGCAGCAACCACTCGTTTCCCAAGTAACGAATTCAATTTTAAGGTACACTTGAAGAAGTTTCCAAGACTCATTTGATAAAACCACGCTTAAAACTAGATATTCTACCTAACATCGATAAAACAGCCATAAAACCCTCATAAAATCCAAAAGGCCCATACTACAGGAGGTTCTCAAGACTATTTCCCAAGGTTCCCTAAAACTTGATAGTTTTATCGGTACATACTTGTAATGACATTTAAGACATGCTTAAAACTATGATAAAACTACCACGAGTTTTAATAGTTTTATGATTTTCCTCTTTAAGAACACTTCCAGTCCGTCACAAATATGTTTAGAAGATTCCATTTTTCATTTCGTTCTTCTGAATGGGGACTTTTTTTTTGTTTATAGTTGAGATACATATGATACTTCTTTTCCAAAGTAAATACGTATGTAAATTAATTGTAAAATTTATCATAAATGCATCTGTTTTTTGCCTGCAATTGATAAATTTTTCATGCGACATTTAGTTTATTGGTTTTTTATAACATAAAAGTTCGAAAATTTTAATGCACCACTGAATTTTTGCGAGAACATTGACTTATTTAACAAATTAAAAAATAGTTGAGAATACAACAATTAGTTGAAAAGGCTGATAACTCGTTAGATCATGAATAAATTGTTGTCCAGAATAGCCACGCTCACCATTTTTTCAATGGTTTTATCTAAAACTACCATAAAACGCAAATATTTCTTGCACAAGACTAACAAGCTTTTTGAGGAGCGCGATAAGTTAATCTTTATTTGTTCTATTCTTGAAAAAGATGAGTTACGCTTGAATAAAACTTGTTTGAATTGCTCAAGGTAAACAAGTCTTTCGTAAGATAGCCAGAAATCAGTATGAAGAAGGCACATCATAAACAAAGAAAATGTGAACGTTCAAATCAAAAGTGCCTATGCATAATTGATGTTCTTAGTCATAATTACTTATAATTAATTGTTTTTAATCACCAGCGTACGCCGATAAAAAACACAAAACAAACTCTAACTTGCATATGCTAACAAAAAATTTGGGAAGAATAACAGATAATAATATTGCGTCGATGGCTGAAACATCAGTTGAGCGAAAAATGATTTTTCTCTTGATCTATACGCTAAACCTAACGTCGGAAAAAGTGCGCTGTGTAATGGATCATTGAGCGATTCCCGCGCACTACTTCCGACTTTAGATTTAACGTCGATTTTCGAAAATAGATTTTCGCTTAGATGATGTGTGTGTGTGTGTGTGTCTGTCTGTGTGTGTCTGTATGTGTATGTGTGTGTGTGTGTGTGTGTGTGTGTGTGTGTGTGTGTGTGTGTGTGTGTGTGTGTGTGTGTGTGTGTGTGTGTGTGTGTGTGTGTGTGTGTGTGTGTGTGTGTGTGTGTGTGTGTGTGTGTGTGTGTACAATCCAACGCCCACCGTCCGGCAGTGATTTTATGGAAGAAAAATGTTTACAGTTATACGAACTGTTGTCGACTCGACAAACATTTTTAGCCCGGGAATTGGAAGGTGATAGCTCTGTTGGGTTCCAGTGACCCATTTCTGAATGCCTGGTAACTCACGTCCATTCCGAGGTCACTTTCACTTACAACAAGCCCCGCATAAACACAGTACAAACATCAAATGGATATAGGTACTGTGCATACACTTCCATCATCAAATCTTATTGTTTTGATGATGGCATGTATTTAGCAATATCGTTCAATTTCAGAAGGATCTCACCGGATATTGTTGCTGATCTACAGTCTTCATTTGTACGGCTTCCTTGTGATGCTAAAGGATGCAGTTATGTCTCTACAGAAGAAGCACTCTGCTATTCAGCAAATATTTTCGCATCATGCTTTTCGAAATTGCACAATGAAAATCACAGGTTAAAAACACTTTTGATAAAAAATTTAACTTGAAAAATCACAATCATTGTTCAACGAAAAAAAAACTTCACAGCTCTCCATCTGTACACCATGTGATGAGTGAGTGCATCTGGAATTATATGCCAGTCACTCACGCGCGCATGCGCGTTAGCTTCGTATTTTGCTTCTGACCAGCAAATGGCCGTTTTCTTCATTGCACTGGTTTTCATTTTTCTCTCTCCACACACTGCCAACAATCAAAATCCCCCGCTATGAGGCTACTCAATATCAGCTTCTAAACTGCTTATAATCATCAAGTCACTCGCAACAAAGCGGAAAAATACTCTAATTTAATCATTGATGTTCGCGTGACACAATACTAACTGCACTAACAACCACAACTAAGCTGCTATTAACTCTTCCTCCGGGTGCGGGAGCGAAGCACAAAAACAAGAAAAAACGGGGAAAAAATACCGACCATCCAAATTTTGGAAGAAATCGATTAAACTCACTACACTTTACACAAAACACGTGAAGATTTAATGATTTCGCTGTTCGTTTAGGTTGAATTTCGAATATATTTTTTATTTTATTTTCTGCGAAAAAGTCGCAGCAAAAACAAAACACGTCAGTTTCCAAGCATGGCTTGCTGCGATTTCCAAATCGATTTTCGCTTAGATGATATACCAATTTTTACTTGCAAAGAGTATAAATATTGTGTAACCTATTGGGAACTGAAATGCACGACTCGGGAGAATTTAACATTAACATAACATTTTAGTATCGTAGTGCACGTTAAATTTTACATCGAAAGTACTACGCCTTATTTCTATAACTACCCGCTTTCTCGTACTACGCCTTATTTCGCTATATAACGCGCTACCTTGGAAGTTAGGTTTAACTTGCACAACTGGCTTAAATCAGTTATCATGAGTTATGATTCTCGGTTTTCAACTGTCGACACCTTGCACCATTTAATTTGATTCGTTACAAAAAATAGGACGCATAACGCATAGACCCTTCTGATAAGTTAGTCTCAGTAGGCTGCAAATCCAATGGAAGCTAGCGATGGTCGAAAAAAAAAATTGTCGTTGGTGGCTGAGATGAAGGAGTATTCAATATATTGGATAGGTTTTTATTGAATTTCCGCTTGAACGATCCACTATTTTATAATTTCTCTCCATTGTTCAGTTTGTTTATTTTTCACAGAATGTTCTTTCTCAAGAGTATGTGCTCTAATTCAAAATCAAATGGTTCTAAGAGCGTTTTATGGTAGCATTTCCAAGATACATTCATCTTAAAGAAGAATGTCATAAAACTTTTATAAACTTTTATCAGGTTTTATGAAACGATGTCTTGGGAGGGGTATCAAGTATCTCATAAAATTACTTACAAGGTTTTTTTTTTTTTTTTTTTTTTTTTTTTAACTCTTTATTTATTCCAAATTTTACATTGTTTACATTCATATATTATCCTAGGTGATCCTGCTAAGTAATTAACATTTCAACCTTATATGCTATCATTAATATCTAATTGTGTTAATATTATTTTTACTTTGTCTATTCAGAATTTTTAACAGGGTTTATTTTGCCTGCGTGTCAGAATTACAGTTGATTTCTTAAAACTAGTTCTTATCTATAGAGAGAATTGATCATTGCAATTGAAGATTGCAATGATTTTTGTCTAAAATTATGAATTATTTTGTTGGACATTTCTTCTAGAGTCTCAACGTTTGAAATTCTATGTAATTCAATAGTACTGAACCAGGGTGGCAGCTTCAAAATCATTTTCAGAACTTTGTTCTGAATCCTTTGAAGTGCTTTTTTCCTAGTTGCGCAACAACTAGACCATATTGGCACAGCATAAAGCATGGCCGGTCTAAAAATTTGTTTGAATATTAGAAGTTTGTTCTTTAAACAAAGTTTGGATTTTCTGTTTATAAGAGGATACAAACATCTTATGTACTTATTACATTTGGCTTGAATGCCCTCAATGTGATCTTTAAAAGTTAATTTTTGATCAAGTATCAGTCCAAGATATTTTACTTGACTTGACTAAGAAATTGGAACTCCGTTCATAGTGACTATATGACTATTACTTGGTTTCAAAAATGCAGCTCTAGGCTTGTGTGGGAATATTATAGTTGAGCTTTGGAAGCATTAGGAAAAATCTTCCATTTTTGAAAATAATCTGTAAAAATATCCAAGCTTTTTGTAGCCTCCTGGATATAACACGAAGACTTTTTCCTTTAGCGGAAATGCCTGTGTCATCAGCAAAGCAAGATTTTTGACACCCCTGAGGTAAATCAGGGAGATCTGAAGTGAAAATGTTATATAGTATTGGCCCAAGTATGCTACCTTGAGGAACACCAGCTCTAATGGGCAATTGAACAGATTTAGAATTCTGATAATTTACTTGCAAAGTTCTATCAGTTAAGTAGTTTTGAACTAATTTCATGATATAAAGCGGAAAATTAAACTTCTTCAGTTTCGCAATCAAACCTTCATGCCAAACACTGTCGAATGCTTTTTCTATGTCAAGAAGAGCAACTCCAGTGGAGCAGCCTTCAGCTTTGTTTGAACGAATTAAATTTGTTACTCTCAAAAGTTGATGCGTAGTTGAATGCCCATGGCGAAAACCAAACTGTTCATCAGCAAAAATTGAGTTTGAATTGATATGAAGCATCATTCTATTCAAAATTATTTTTTCAAAAAGCTTACTTATTGAAGAAAGCAAACTGATCGGTCGGTAGCTAGAAGCTTCAGCCGGATTTTTGTCTGGCTTCAAAATTGGTACGACTTTTGCATTTTTCCATTTATCTGGAAAGTATGCTAGATGAAAACATCTGTTAAATAGTTTTACCAAGAAAGACAAAGTACTCTCAGGGAGTTTTTTTATGAGGATATAGAAAAATTCCATCATCACCTGGTGCTTTCATATTTTGAAATTTTTTAGTTATAGTTCTTACTATCCAAATCGGTTCCCAGGAATCATCAAAAATATTTTCTTGAGAGAAAATATTCAGATACTCCCTCGAAACCGATTCCTCAATAGGACTAGTAAGTCCCAAACTGAAATTATGGGAACTCTCAAACTGCTTAACAAGTTTTTGAGCCTTTTCCGCATTTGTGAGCAAAATTTTATCACCTTCCTTAAGTGCTGGTATAGGCTTTTGAGGTTTTTTTCAAGACTTTAGAGAGTTTCCAGAAAGGTTTGGAACTCGGATCTAATTTTGACACATTATTTTCGAAGTTTTTGTTCCTCAGGGCAGAGAAGCGTTTTTTAATTTGCTTTTGTAAATCTCGCCATATGACTTTCATAACGGGATCACGTGTTCGTTGATATTGACGCCTACGTACATTTTTCAGACGAATCAAGAGCTGAAGATCGTCATCAATTATAACTGAATCGAATTTAACCTCGCATTTAGGTACTGAAGCTGCTCTTGCTCTAACTATTGAAAAGGCCAGAGATTCAAGAGCATTATTAATTTCATTTCTTGTTTGCAATGGAACATTAGGATCAAAGTTGTATTCCATAAATGTTTGATATTGATCCCAATCAGCTCTATGGTAGTTGAAAGTAGAACTGATGGAATTAGAAATGATTTCTTGAGATATTTCGAATGTAACTGGAAGGTGATCAGATCCAAAGTCAGCATGGGTAATCAATTGACTACAAAGTTGACATGAATCAGTTAAGACCAAATCAATAGTTGAGGGGTTTCTTGCAGAAGAAAAGCAAGTTGGGCTGTTTGGATATTGTATAGTATAATAACCCGCAGAACAATTATCAAATAGTATATTACCATTGGAATTGCTTTGAGCATTATTCCATGAACGGTGTTTTGCATTAAAATCACCAATAATGAAGAATTTAGACCTATGACGGGTAAGTTTCTGAAGGTCACCCTTAAGCCAGTTCTTTTGCTGGCCAGTGCATTGGAAAGGCAAATAGGCAGCTATAAAAGTAAATTGGCCAAATTTTGTTTCAACTGAAATCCCCAAAGTTTCAAAAACTTTGGTTTCAAATGAAGAAAGAATGTGATGTTTGATTCGCCTATGGACAATGATGGCAACGCCACCACCAGCTCCATTAAGGCGATCATTGCGGTAGACAAAATAATTTGGATCTCTTTGACCTTATGGGCAGGTTTGAGATAAGTTTCAGTTATAACAGCAATGTGCACGTTATGAACTCTTAAAAATTAAATAGCTCGTCCTCGTTATCTCTGATGGATCGAGCATTCCAATTCAAAATATTTAATGACTTAAAATCCATTACTGAATTTCAATGTCATGACAATATTATTGGCAATTTAATACCAGTTTGAATAGCATCAAACATGGAATTAGTTTTTAGCATATCGGTTATCATATCGATTAACGATTGCTGTAAAAATTCTAATTTAGGAGCGGATATGCTACCTAAATCGAATTCATCAGAAGTCCCGTGGGAATTTTGGTTAGAAGTTCCGTGGGAATTTTGGTTTTGGTTCCTACCCGCTGCAACGGAAGCATAGGTAGGTCCATTTACATGTTGAACATTGTTAACAACACGGTTGGGTAAGAATGTAGGGTTTGCAGAATGAACCCTGTTGGTACCTGCAGGTATCGAAATAGTATTTGCTGCTCGTTGATCGTTTGAAGTTGCGGATGGAAAACCCTGTCCACTGTTTCTACCGACGGTTTGGTAGGAATTTGTGCTTGATTGATCGATGTTAACAGCTGCAAAATGGGTAGTAGCTGGTCGGGAACGTATATTGTTTCCTACCTGTCGTTTAGTGCGCGACTGCAAAATTGCTTTGCGAGTCTTGCATTCCCAAAATTTGATTTATGGTTTTCACCACAATTCGAACATTTAAATTTTTTAGGATCTTCCTTTACAGGACAGTTGTCCTTTGTGTGTGAGGAATCACCACAATTCATGCATTTACCAACCATATGGCAATGCTTTGTTCCGTGACCCCATCCCTGGCACTTACGGCACTGGGTGAGGCTTTGAAGTTTGCTCCAGGCTTCTTGAAATGTTCCCAGTTCACTACGACATGGAGCAAAAAGGCTTGCTTTTTCTAAAGCCTTAAGGTTATTAAGTTCACTTGACTTGAAGTGAACTAAGAATAAATCGTTTGAAATCCCTTTGCGAGAATCGCCAGGCCGGGATTCGTTTTCATTTTAATTACTTGGACTGGGCTTGTTCCAAGTAATTTTATCAACTCAGTTCTAATTTCTTCCACAGATTCACCACTGGGCAGACCTTTCAAGACAACCTTGAAAAGACGCTCAGCTTTGGTGTCGTATGTGAAAAAGTTATATTGCTTCTGAGTAAGATACTCTAGAAGACGTTTGAATCCGTCCAAGGTTTCTGCACGCAAACGGCATTCACCTCGTCTGGAAATTTGAAGGGAATATTTCACACCTTCAACAAATGTTAAGATTTCCTTGCGAAAAGCATGGAAATCCGAAATTGTCACCACAATAGGGGGAACTTTTTCCTTTCTCAATCGAGAAAGTTTATTCGAATTTTGTTTTGATGATGGATCACTTCATCATCTGTGAGCAAATCAAATTGATTACTCACATTGATTTCATTTGAAGGCGAATCAGTAGATTGCCCTCTACGTTTGCGTTTATTTGCCATAGTGGCAGAATAATTTTCTCCAAATCGTCGTCCAAGCAGATAACTATAAGAATCCGATGGACCGAAGAGGAATTTTCCAATGCGATATCCAAGCCGGGTTACCCGAAGGGCCTAACAAGGATCGAAAAGGAATAAGAGGAAATCAAAAAATGTTGGGTAGTATTTAGCACTGAAAAGTGCTGTTTAAAATTTGTTGTAGCGTTGGGTAGCAATAGCACTTCCTTCAGCAAATAGAAATAGAACCGCACGGCATGAGAGCACAATGCATTACTTATAAGGTTAATAACACTTATAAATGATGTAGTTTTATGGAGGTTTCTTCAAGTGTTCTTTAATCACTCTTAAGAACTGTTAATAAATTAAAACCACATTAATTTGGAATATGCCCTGATAAAACCTGTTGATCTCCATTGATAAAACTACCATAAAACATGAATAAAACCAATTTGCATTTGAATTGTTACTTGGGTTGTGGTCCTTCACACAGTACGGAACAATTTTTCTACCACCTTCTTCCGATCGACAGTTAAACGTCCCCCGAAACGTTTTATGACACGAGACACTGTAGACTGGTGAATTTTCAACATCTTTCCGATGGCTCGGTGCGAAAGAAGTGGGTTGTGGAGGTGCGTGTGCAAAATGTTCTCGCGCACTTGCTGTTCCTTCGACACCATTTTCGAAACAACGACACATTTCACAATGAAACTCACTCAAACAATACACGCTGAGGACATTTCACCCGAAATTTCGTTGAAGCTAAAAAAAAAACAGTTGGCTGCTTGTTTCCGTGTAAATAAGTTTTTATGTGTGTAATTTTGAATGAAGTCTGATAATTATTCTTATCAGTTCTTTAATTATCCGTATGTTCGTCGGGAGAGCGTTAAGTATGTGTGGAAAACGAAAATTACGAATAGATGTTTTTATCAAGTACTGAATGTAATGATTTCAATGTTCCAATAAAATTCATGAGTTTTGTTTTTGAACGACAAGAAGATTCCAAACAGAACAACAGAGAATAATCTTTTTTGATGGAAAAATGTTCCTAAGCCTGGGCATTTTTAATAAATTTAGAATCACGATTTGAACGCGATCGATAACACAGGAGGTGGAAATCGGATGCAGAGTTTTTGTGTTTCCATGCGTATGCTAAAAGGATGCGCTTTCGGTAACAAATAGTTGTGTGAACAGCGGCAACAATATAGGGTATGTGTCCCTTGACTCAGCCTAATATGCAACAATCGATTACATTTTTCATTATAACTCATAAAGTATTTGAGCTGGAAACAAAATTTAACTAGCTATACACTACCTACGATGTGTTTAATAAGCCATCTGGTAGTATGTATCACGAAAAGCTACACAACTCGTTTTATAAAGTCAGAAACTTTCGAGGGATATGGATGTAATGTTGGTCTATGGGTACCAAATTGGGTCTAATCATGGATGCAAGTTTGTCCCATTCGATTGATTTTTTTCTAAAATGCCATCTTCGTACGGGTTTCTTCCTTATTTTCTGATTCAAGGCGTTCCCAGCTGTATTTGCTCTACCCAACAAACAATTTCACAAATCAAACTAAACTTAAACTGCTAAGAAACATTTAAATGATTTTTACATATGATTTAGCGGTCATTCGACAATCAAAACATTATAATTCACTCTACATAGATTTTGTTCCTTTAATTTGTGTTAAGATGAGCCATATGAACAACATTCAACCGCAACTCAGACATTTGTATTGTAAATGTTACCAACAACAACATTTTTATTACGCTTTTCATACAACAGGCCATAGTTGGGAACAAATACTTCAAATAAGTTAGTTGGGAACATAGAAAAAAATATGTCCCTAACATTGGGTCCACCGTTTGCTTGTTAAATTATTGTTATTTTACCAATGTGATCTGTAAGTTTATAACATGTGACTATATTCTGTACATCTTGGCTGCATTATTCGGTTTATAGGTTCAATTTCGGCAAATTTAGATCATTCGAAGATCGTATAGATAATCTGTTCAGCTTAACCAGTAAAGTAATGGTGTCTAAAAAGTCAAGGAAATCGAAAACTACACGGAAGTGAACTACTATAAATTGATTAATTATGTCTCAATTGCTTTGAAATAAATCGGTCAAGCTGATAGCAACATGATTTTGTTGATTATCGAAGAAATAATGACATATTTGGTACATAGGCCGAATCAAGGAGCTAGGCTAACATTACATCCCGTTACCATACCTACTGCAGGATCAAATAGCATGTAACCGAAGCAACCGTAAGCAGTTTGAAAAAAAAACGTGGAGCGTATGCTGGTCGACTTGTCCCACAATTGCCTTTTCCAATTATCCGACGGCAGTATATTCTGCCTGTGGTAACATGTAGGAGGCGAACGATCCTGAGAGAGTTCAATATTAACTCTAACATAATGTCTAAAGCGGCTCGAATGCAGCAGACAAAGTGCCGTTTTTTTCAGTGATATGATAGTGATCTATGATATATCAAGAGAATGATCTGATCTCACAACAAGTGTCAAAAACCGTATTATTCACTAAAAACTTTTTGTCAGGTATTGTAATCGCAAACATAGCCCTTGCTACCGACATTAATGTCTTATTATATTGAGAGGTCAATTTTCAACCCACTATCAAGATACATTTCCGCATAATAATACTACGAACGCGTCATTCCATGTTCCGGTTTTATGCATCGGTTCACTAACTGTTTGCATCAACATAATTTCCGGTACAAACAACTGACTCAGGAACCGAACATCCCTCGCACCATAGATTTCCAGAGCTACAGGTGTGAAGGCAATCAATATTTTATTTTCAATCATCTGTAGTACCTGCAACATGTACACGTACATAAAGGAGAGCTTTATGTAAACAATTTTACATCAATCAGCGTTTGTCATGTGTAAAAACGTCTCTAGTTGATTATCATAGCATGATGTGTTAGGGCAGATATCTAACGGAAATGTTCGCTTCTGGTATTTTATTTTTTATTTTTTAGGACAAGCAAAATTTATCTCTACTGCTTCCACTGCACATGTAAATGTATATGTGCGTTAGATTACATCATTTCCAACCGTTTACATTATGTGCGTTGAGATAATCGTATGCATTTGTAACCGGAAGGAGCCTGAAAGGATTCCCTCTTATTGCTTCTTATGGCTAGTTCTTTTTCTTTTCTCCCTTTCATTTACGTTACAATTGGAGCTTTGCACCTGATCACACTCTCAATTCTTTGTACATATACATTTTTTATAATAAGAACTCCTTGTTGTTATGTTTTCAGTCTAAAAATATTCATAGCTAACTGAACCCGGACCAAATAAAAAACACCAACATAGTTTGAACCATTATTATTGTCCAAAGGCTAGACAAGAACTATGCTAAAGTCATAAACTCCTTTCAACACAAATGCTATAATGCACCCACTGTAAATGCTCTAAAACCACTATGTTCTAAACGTTGATTGTAAGTGACCAGCTTAATGTTAATTTATATTTTATTATGGCCGAACATTTTGAGTATGATTCAGATAGGGCATAAAGTTGAATGCTGTGGATTATAGAAATATTTTCAAATAAACTAACTGTCTTTTACACTTCGTATCAACAGCAGCTGCTTATGTTTCTGCTTATAAACTTTAAAGCTATTACATATACTCGTATATTGTCAGTCTGTTGCTAATATGATTATCCTTTTCATAGTTCAGACAAGACAACAAAGGAACAACAAAAGAGAAAAAAAAACTAAAAGCATAAAATCTTCGTAGAACAGCGGAGCTATGATCAGGTAACAATGAGAAATATGAAAATGCAACGCGACGTTCAAAGCTGTGACTTAATTTGAAATTGTATGGTTGCAAAAATAAAATTATTCACTCACTTAAAAATAATGATGAGCAACAATGAAGCACAAGAGAGCGTATTAGAAAAAGCTTTGTTTTGCCTCATTGCTGCAATATAAAGACCATTTATTGTATCATAAGAACTGAAATATTATCGAAATTTGTACCGATTATTATTAATACAAGATCATTCCTGTTTATTTGCAATATTTCTTTTTAAAAAATGAACCAGACAAAGACAAAAAGTAGCTCTAAGAAAGGCATCTGCAATGCTAATACTCATTTAAGTGAATCTGTGTTTTATAAATCATGAAATAATTAGTTATTGTGATCATAAGTTATTCATATAAGATACTGGAAATATTTAACACATTAAGGGGGGATATACAGTAATAATGAACAAAAAATTCAATTTTTTTTCTTGCATGAACAGTTAGTAAATTTTCCGTAGAATACGTTCCTGAAACCTTTTTTTCGGAATTCGAACTCCAAGTGTTTATTTTCATTGTTTTTCGAAGACGCCTTTTGCGCGCACCAGGTATAAAGAGGCGCTTGGCAGAGAAGACCTATTTTCAACGCGTTTTTCTCAAAACAGCATTTTCGGAGTTTATGCCGGTGATAACTCAAAAACTAATTAATACATTAAGCTGAAACTTAGAGGATTTCTTTATAATATTATTACCTTCTATATTAATTAAAAATTATTGTTTTATTTTATTATTAAATATGGAAAAATGTGATGAAACGGAGGATAAAATGTGATTTTTTTCAAAAAAGTTACGCCAAAAGTGCAAGTTTTTTTTTGTACTTTTTTTCAATTCATCTACTAACTGTAAATGTAATCAATGTATTTTTTTGGGTTAGTAGGTTTCAGATCAAAACTGCTACCAAGAGAGCCGGCACAAGCAAAATACAACGACTTTTATAATTGTAAAAAAGTTTCGATTGAATTGGGTAAAAACTTCCCCTTGAAAAAAATAATTCAAAAATGAGTTTTTTTCCTCGTTCTAACTGTAAGCCCCCCTCTATAGATTAATTATTAAAAGCAGTTCTCGTACGTTTTTTTTTTCGGATTTCCTGATTAAAGGTATTGCCAGCTGGATTAGCTCTACCCAACACAAAAAATCACTAAACAAACTTAAATAAAACTGCTTTAAAGTACTAAAGGTTGAAAGTACCCGAAGGCGTTTTGGAAAAATCGCTATTTTTGTTTTGTCTTAATCGAAAGGTTTATGCTTTAAATTATATATTGTAAAATTTCGAAGGCGATTTTTGAAATTGTGGAAGATTAGCGTGTGACTTCGGTAAGTTTTTTTTCCCGTGGCCGCAATCTTTAAACTACGTTTTCTCGAAACCATGTTTATCAAATTGGTGTAAGTGAATGTGAAATTGTGAAACCGATTTTCTTCATCCACACAGAAAAAAGTAATTAATTTTAACAAGCGCGTAAAATTTCCCCTCGTTTAATTCCAAGCCAAAGGAACCGTAAATAACGCAATTGGTTGTAGTCTTTGATGAGCACCTTTGCAATCTTTCATACAACAGGCTTGCAATCTTTCATACAACAGGCTTGATTCAGGCGTTATCAGGGGGTGAGTAACTCTGCCACGTTGTGTTTGTGTTGATCGTGTGAGAATTTGTTTCTGGTGTGGCAGAAGGTGTTTTTGTGTTTTCACAAACTACAATCGAAAATTTATGCTTATTGGCAACCATGCACGGTTTAGACGTTTAATACATGCTCACATATGCATCATCTGAATTACATTTGTATAAGCGAGCGGGAAACAGAGACAAACAATCGATTCGTGTAAGTGGTGCCAGATATGAATTTATCTTTCATGTGGTGGCGAGTGTGTTTGAAGTGTGGCGTATTGTGTTTTTTAGGGTGGTAACACAAAGTGGTCGAGTGACTTACCCCCTGGGCGTTATCTGGTTTAAATTAACATAAAATATCCCATTATTTTCTGCCAAATCTAGCATTCCTTTCATGTGCATTAGATAACGCAGAAAATTCAATGTTTCTTTTTATCTGCAGCATTTATTTTGAAGAGCCTGAAAAACTTCTCTATGTGGACAACGGACATGAAGAAAAATCATTTTCCGACCATTTGTGACGCGAAAAGTGTTGCACAAATATCATTTTTTTTTAAGTTTTATTTTCGTGGTTAATATTAGAATTTCGCAAAGATCGATGTCTATGTAGAATAAAAAAAACCCTTTCGAGTAAAAAATGTTCCTCGAACATTGCCTTAATTATGTATAATATAAATTTGATATGCATCGTTTCTGTTTTACCAAAATTAAACACCAGCAATTTTTTTTTTCGGTCACTACGGGTACTTTTACGCTTTAGGGATTTTGACATATGATTCATCGACCATTCCGTAATGAAAACATTATAATTAATTCTACACAGGTTGTGTATTTTTGACTGGTGTTTAGATGAGCAATTTCTAAAATATACAACCGTAAACTCTTATAATTCTATTTGAAACCAACAACTACATTTTTACTACGTTAAAGGGTGTACGGAATCAAATCGACACACACACACATACACACACATACACACACACACACACACACACACACACACACACATATTCGGCAAAATTCGCCCGTTCAACCAATTATCTTCCTTCTTTCAGAGAGTAAAATAAAACATGTTATGAATACATTAATTGTTATGTTATATATTCTCCGTGCGAGGAGTAACGATTATGATGTAGAAGGAGATGTTCATCATCATGAGGCATCGAGCGAACAACAATGTTTTGGCTAGAATGAAAGATATGAAGAGAAGCCTTGATAGTTTCGCTAGTGCGGCAGGTGAGCGTAACAGACGCTTTCAGGAAATTGAGCGAAAGGCATGAACGGTGGTACTGAACCAGCGACATTTTGCCTAACATCCCACTGCGAGGCAGGTTGAAGGAGCACGGACTAAGTCCGCCACTTCAACAGCCTGTTGAAGTGGCGGACTTAGTCCGTGCTCCTTCAACTTACCCCGCAGTGGGATGTTAGGCAAAAATGTCCTTGGTTCGAGTACCACTGTATACATGCCCTTTTCGCTCAATTTTCCTAAAAAAACATCTGTTACATTTCCCATCCTGCCGCACACTAGCGGAACTATCAAAACTTTCTCTTCATATCTTTCATTCTAGCCAAAAACATTGTTGTTCACTCTTGGTGCCTCATGGTGATGAGCGAACATCTCCTTCTACATCATGTTATGAATATTTTCTCATGTTTGTTTTATTCAATTTCAATTCCATCCAAATGCAGGAACCTTCTTCTTTTCACTTATCATAAGGTCCTGTACAACATTTGGACAAACTTTTGTTTTGCGTGGCAATCCATTTTTTTTCATATCTTCCTCCGATTTCACTTCCTTAGGATGCTTCCGAAGTGCCTGCTTCATGATGGCCCAGTACATTTCAATTGGCCGCAGTTCCGGTGCGTTCGAGGGGTTGAGATGCGCCGGCACGAAATTGACCATGTTAGCCTTGTACCACTTCAAAACTTCTTTCGAGTAATGGCACGAGACTACATCCGGTGTTATTCTTGACTAGCTCAGGGTTTTCTCTTTGCTCAGAGTCGGCGCATTACTTGCTTCGGAGGACACACGTTTATCAACCCAACAATGCAAAAATAGGAGGACCGGACAACAGTAACCCAAAGGGTCTTTCAGAAAGAGAAATGGCACACACAATACACATTAGTCTTAATCATATCTTTATTTTAGGGTATACATCGATTAATTCTGAAGGGGGGGGGGGTTCATTGCGGCCGTTCAGGAACTGCTTACTTCGGTGCATGCATGCCGACGATAGAGAGAGAGAGATTGAGGTTACCTTCGTAGTTTCCAAGGTTGAATCGGCCCCCCGATCTGTTGGTCTTCCGCTACGTCGGTAATCCCGCAACCGTTACCGATTCCATTTTTCCGGGTTTTTGGCTTCCGACAGTTGGATGGATCACTGCACTTTTACACAAGCCGCTCTTCTGTCGCCGTAATACACCCGACGTTCCACGTGCTCGCAAACGGGGCTGCAGCCAATTGAATTTTGGTCGCCAGTAAGCGGGGACGAACCCACCGGACCTTACTCACCGCCAAGACAATGGCTACAGCTCACCCGTGGCGTGTGGCTTGGGAATAACAGTCGGCTTGCCAACCCCCAGCACGGGACTCGCCGGGTGTCTGATTCCTAAGCGTTCGGTGTTATCGGTCACTTCTGAAACCGTTTCCAACTCCGGCCAATAGCCACTCCACTTTTTCACTGAATCCTTTCGTCGATTCTTTGGTTGCTCGATTTTAAATATTTCTGTTCTTTGATTTTCACTATCGTTCTCCTGTTGTAAGCTTCCGTAACTTTTTCCACGTCTATTCACGTTAGTGGTCACAATCCTTCTCCTCGATTCACCTTTTGTCCTTTTGACTTGCGACCGACCACTTTACATCTCTTCTCTCATTCTTTCACACTTTCCTCTCTCTCTTTCTCTCTCCTCTCTCTCTCTTGCTCACCTTTTCCGGGCATCGTTAATGCCAACATTGACCAGCCACTTGTCAACTGACAACTTCCAAGATGCGAGCCGTCGCTGAGGGGTTAGTCGATTAGCTACGTGTTTTTATTGAGTGTATTCAAATTTTAGTGCGATATGTATATATCTATATATATTTGATCTGCATGCATAGATTTACAAAAAAATGGTTCAAAACGCTGGGTGACTATTTAATACAGGTTGATTTATGTTAGTTCTAATTTATTCACATCAAGTTTCTATGGTTTATTTTTTCAATCAAGTTCCAAAATGTGCCAGATGAAATTTTAATATTTACAATAAACAAAACTAGCCTAAACATAAAGAAATAATTTACCCTAACCTTACCCAGCCTCCTGGATACTCTGCATTGAGTCAACCCATTGTTCCCAATCGTTGGTAACACCGGCCAGAAAATCGCAGGACCATCGTGTGACCTTAGAAGAAGAAGTAGATGCTTTTGGAGGCATTCTTTAAGGTACACCTGCCCATTGACCGTTCCAGTTGTAACCAATGGGGTGCTCCGCAACTCACACGAGCAAATTGCAAACTTTGACATGTGCTGCTCTCTAACGTCCTCAGGGACATCGAATTTAAGATGAGCAATGAAAAACTGGAGCCCCGGAAGCTGCCGGAAGACTGCTTTTACATATGTCTCATCATCCATAACGAGGCTATGTGGTTTCGTCAACATCTGGGTGTAGAGGTTTCGTGAACCTGTTTTACCTACCGTATTCTGCTATTCCTCGTGATTAGGCGCCTTATGGACTTTGTACGTGTTTTTTTGCATCTTGGACGAAAGTTTTGGTTAGATTCAGTTTCTTCGCCACATCTCGAACTGAACTGTTGGGATTCCTCTTAAAAGTTTTAACTACCCGCTTGTGATCCTTCACATTATACGGATATATATATTTTTGCCACTTTTTTCCTTCTGATCGATGGTCAAATATTTGTGGTACTGATTAAAACACGAGACACCGTAGAATGCACCATTCCCAGCTTCGTGCTAATGGCACGGTGAAAAAGATTCGAATTTTCGAGTCCCGTACGCATTTTTTTTGCGCCGCTGCTGTTCTTCCGACTCCATCTTCGCAACGATTGCACATCTGCTAGTAAAACTTACACGGCGTAAACAAATACACATTGAACTAATTCTCCCAAAATTTCAATAGGAAATACGGAACGGGTAAAAAGTAACAACCATTTAAAAGTGGTGCAATTTGATTCCGTACAACCTTTATTAGTACGTTATTGTTAGATGGGAACATAGTAAAAAGTATGGTCCTTACTGTGGGTCTATGGTTTTTATGTTAAGTTATTGTTATTTTGTCTATGTGAACTATGTTTGACTATTTTCTGTATATACAGCATTACTCGGTTTATAGTAAATTTTTAGCCAAATTCAGATCATTCGAAAATTGTGGAGATAATCCGTTCTGCTTAACCACCAGAAGGGTGGCTAAACAGTTAAGGAAATCTGGAAATCTGAAAATTACGTGGAAATGAACAACTATGAAAAATAATTTCGCAATTGCATCGGAATAAATTGGTCATCCTGATATTAACATGATTTTGTTAATTATCGTTGATTTAATAACATTTAAAACATACGCCAAATAAAGGAGGTAGGCTTAAAGTTGATTGATAATTTTGGATAAGGATTGGTTTCAAAACATTATTTTAGAAAATGTTTAAGCTAAAAAGAATTCTTCAACACGTTAACTTATTTGTTAATCTATATGGTTAAGACATTCTAATAAAAACGTCTTCACTTGGTAGCAAAAAAAGCCGAGCAAAATTTTGCATCCAAAAACCACCATGTTCAACCAACTACAACTTTGTCAATTATCTATATTTTCAGCTGAAAATGTTACAACACTATAAACAATGTATAAATCTTATGTGGCCAAAATTAGGTTGATAAGGTTTATAAATTTGAAGTTTTCATAACATATGAGAAAAAAGCCGTTTTTTACATACTAATTTCAAAAATCCGAATTTCTGTGTAAAATTTAGATAACATATTTTAAATTTCATCATAGCCAAAAAAATACATAGGAACTAAAGTGGAAAACATTTGAACTGTTTCCATCAAGTGGTTTGGACTACAGCTGGCGTCAAAGTTAACGCACCAACATGAGTATTTCACTTTTTCACCCGATATATCGGTACGAAAAAAGCCAGAGCGAACATAAGGTCTATACACTGTTTATAGTGTGTAAAATTTCTAGCCAAACATATTGATTACTAACAAAGTTACAGTAGGTTGAACATGATGTTTTTAGGAAACAAAATTTTGTTCGTCTTTTTTTGCTACTGAGTAAAGTTACACTACGAATTTGCATTCAAATTTGGGCGAATTCAAGATTATTAATAGAAAATCAGCTTTTGCACACAAGCCTCTTCTTGATTCAAGTTGACTCAGGACACAAGGCCCGAACAAGTTTAACAAAGTTGATCTGAGCCTTTCAATTGTTGAATTTCGCCTTCGAATTGATTGATTGAGGTGGAGAGGCAAATCCTAAAATCGCCCTCATAAATTCTAGCAGTTCTGTATCCCGAAAAAATAAAGGCAAATTCAACCCAACGAACAACACAGCTTTGCCCATTTGAGCCTAACTAAACTTAATTTAGGTTTACTCTCGTTTCTCGTAAATGGTCTGCCTCTAACGGAACCAAAATTGTTTTCTTTTTTTGCAATCAATTTCCCACCGGAGTGCCGTTTTTTTTCTGTTTCCGGAGCAAGGCAGTGGCAAAGCTGGATTGCTGCATAACAGCTGTAAAAGCACAGTGACTCTTTTTTAAGCTCATGCTGAGTTTTCGCACCCTCGGGATGAAACACTGTGCAAACAACAGTGCAGGAAGCGCATAGAAGGCAAAAATACGCTTTAATTTTGTGGGTGGAAATGGTGAAATACGTATGTATGGGAAGGTATTTATAAATATATACATACAATATGGTTTGTTTCACGCTCTGTAGCGAAACTGATATCTACGATGGAGGCAGTAAACTCAAATCACAAGATACATGAGCTTAAAATGTACTAACTTATGTCTCTTCACGCGTTCCCCATGGCGACATTTTAAATTTATTTTACCCAGCGAAGCGGATCCATAGCCAGTCCTAACTGGTGAACCTTATAATGGGATATTTAATTAATTGTTTGTGGATCTAAGCGACTAGAACGATGAAACCCGTATTTGAATACCTAAATTTACCAAAATCATTCTCGAAATACTAAGTGAATGAGAGCCTTCGCTTGACTCAGTCCGTGAAAGAAACCTACAAATAAAGTCCCTGGACTAACTTCACCATTCATATAATCTACTCTTGTTTTGATTATTTTTTTTAAGACTGCCGCTTTAATTTCATTGTAAAATTTCTACAAAATGATGAATCAATAAATACTAATGGGAAACTGAAGCATTATCTTTAGAGTCGACAAAAAATTTATATCCGAAAGACAGTTAGACAGTATATATGGAGGAGGGCTATAAAAATAAGGATAACAATATTGAGGATCTTGGTTTTCCGTTTGCACGATAGATGCCAAGGGTTCACTCGTTTTCAACAAGTATTGTTTTGCTAAACATAGCATCAAAAATGTGCTGATGATAGTTATTTTTTGATGTGATCAGTTTTCGTCCAAATAATCAAAAGATTTGAACCGTAACCGGAAATAATTTATGTATCATTATACGAACGTTATAGTTTTAATAGAAACCCAAACAAATCTTTTTCTCCACATTTATTTTCTTCAGGTATGTTCCTTTACACTTTGCAATAATAGATTTAAATTTCATCCTCACGCTCAAACTTTCGGACCTTTGATTTGACTCCTGCTCGGTTTGAACAAGCTTCTCTCATCTGATTTTGTAAGCTTTTGTCCACTTCTGCTTGAAGTTCTGAAACGATTTTAACTATTCTCCCATTTTCCGACAATTAACAATTAACAATTCATTATTGCCCAAAATTTCGATCGGTCGGATCTCCGGACAGTTTGGAGGATTAATGTCACGAGGTATCACAATGACATTATTTTTCTTGTACCATTTCTTCGTCATTGTTGAGTGGTGGCAAGATGCCGAATCGGGCCAAAACAGAGTGTTTTGAAAAAAAGCGTTTCGTAAGGCACTCTTTGATGTAGATTCCACTGTTAATACTCCTGCTTGAGATGCTTGCCGAACAAAATATTTTTTCGTCAAAAAATTCTATCTTCTGTCCTTAAAAGTAGCATCCAGGCTTCCTCTATCTCTCATAGTGTAGAATCAGGGATTATCAGGGATTTGAAAAAAGTTAGCCTTCACGTATGTTTTATCGTCCTGTATCATGTAAGCTGTATGTTTGGTTAACAACGAATCATATAGCTTTCGGGCCCGAATTATCGCTTTTTCAAGCCCTTTATCATCTCGGCGAGGTTTCTTCTGGGTTTTGAATGACCTCACTCCACATCTCATTTTACTGTCCTGAACACTTAGCTACATCCACTTTTTTGGCAACATCTCGGACCGTCATATTACAAGGGGATCAGACGGACCCTCCTTCAATGCCCTCGATCGCAGGTCTAAGCCACGGGGACCATTGGTTGTGGGCTCTCAAGGCCTGTTTTGTTTCGACTGACTAGCTCGAGCTTGATGTCTTTTTACACTCAGGGTAGAGGGTTGCTGATCAAGGGCCCAAATAAATACAACACTGCCTGGTTTCTTTTAAATTTATTTTTAACCGACTTACAACTTTGGGGTGTGTGTGTGTGTGGGTGTCGATGTGCCGGTCGGCTGCTGCTGGGTCTGGACGCTCGTGGTTTCCTTCTGCTGGTTGGTCGGAAATATCCCTCGTCCGACTTTGGAGGAAATGGGGGTTATCGTAGCCTCTCCGTTCCCTTGGTGGGTCCCTTCGGCCGACCGTCTGTCGGAACACTTGGGTTTAGTTTCTCAAACTATGAACTATTGGGACCTAGTCATCCAAATTACAATATGGTTAGGAATAGTTAATTTAAGGAGATACTGGATTGGTTTCAGACAACTGCAGGCTTTGAATGCCTAAAAGTATACCTGATTATCAAATCTCCACGTACACATTTTCTTTTCACTAGATATTTCTTTGAAGCTTAAGCTCTAACTACGTTTAGCTCAACTGGTTCGTTCACCATGATCTCGATGTATTAAAGAGACCAAGCCTTGTGACCGATGTACCCAGTAGCTTATCCGTTAAATAATTTTCTCCTTCACTCTTTATGCTTCATCTCCCCAAATCACGACAATCCTTTTGATTGATCCCATGCAGTAGATTTTAGTGTGTTTTGTGTTGTGTGTACTAAACCCGAGCTTTTACAAATTTTGTTCGTGATCACCATTACTTAACTGTTTTATTCAAAGTGTGCATGTCAATAAATAACAAAAACAAACACCAAACTTGTATATCTCTTCCTCAAACTAGAACACTAAAAACATAATTATAAATGATCATTTCTACACGGCAAACTTCTACAGATTTTATGTTCCAACGGTAACAGCCATGTTGGGCTTCCTCTTGTTTACTTTTACCACTTGTTTTTCATCTTGTTTTTTGCCTGCTTCCCTTGCTTGGCTGGCTTCCTCTGAAACATTTTGGTTTGTAGAAACTTGATGATGACATTCGACACCGTTTGATGCATCACCCCGACCGATTGTTTTCTGTCAATGATTAGGATTTTCTATCCACTTGTCCATAGTAAGATTTAGCAGCTCCTGTTGTCGAAATGCCATTTTCAATCCCTCAATTCAAAAGTAAACAATATGCACGTCGACGCAAAAGTGAAAGCCTTCAGTGACAGCTAAACTATACACTGAAAGACATTTGATAGGTATACCTATCAGTAATAGGCGTTTGATAATTGCCAACTTTTATTGAAATTAATCGCGGGTTCAGAGCATTCTACAGAAGGTTCATTGTTACATGGAGTACTACGCATTCTCATTTGTAAAAATACTGATAATTATTTGTAAGAACACTAATACTCATCAGTAGCCATGATGTAACCTAAAAATTAAAAAAATAAAATATAAAAACAAATATTTTGATATGTTTGAAGCAATGATAGGATACCATATTTAATGATTCATCATCCTTATTATTTTTGGAAACAAAATTATCGTTCTTCCTATAAGTTTAGCCTCTACAATTTTCTTATATAATCCAAAAAATAAATAACTGTTGAATGTCAATATTGCATCTTTTAACAATATATCTAAATGTTCGATGTATATGGTGGAACCGAGCTGATACCATTACAGATCAATAACATATGACAATGTATAACTAAGTATCAAAAATATAGTTTGCACTATATATGTTAATATAAGCGTGCATTTCAATTATTCAATTATGCATTTCAATTGTTAGAATCGAATCGTTGTCAATTATGCCGGGATCAAACCGAAGTCAATAAATAAAACGCACATAAATAAAAAGCATATTTAATATGACAACATTTTTTTAGGGGATGGGTTGTAAGAAAAAAAAAGCCACATGAGGGAAGAGAGGGGCTAAATATTGCCCGAAATTCGACCACATGATATGTATACGCAACGCTAATGACTACCCGAGCAGGAGCGAATAACTTGATAACTGACCTTGGTATTAAAGAGCTCAGATTAGGAGGTAAAATACCTAACCAAAATACCTAAGAAATGCAAGCAAAATATCTCTCGAATAGCCAAACTTGTTATTTTGGATACCTGGGAATACCTTAGTGGTACTATTTTGGTATTGTCTTACCTCCATTTGGTATTCGCATGACATTGTGGGATCAATTTTATGGTATTATCCCCGAGCAGGACCGAATAACTTGATAACTGACTTTGGTATTTAGGAGCTCAGATTAAGAGGTAAAATACCTAAGGATAATACCGTAAAATTGTTCACACAATGTTATGCGAATACCAAACTGAGGTAAGAGAATACCAAAATAGTACCTCTCAGGTATTCCCAGGTATCCAAAATACCAAGTTTTGTTATTCGAGAGATATTTTGCTTGCAAATCTTAGGTATTTTACCTCTTAATCTGAGCTCTTTTATACCAAGGCCAGTTATCAAGATCAAAATTAGGTATTCATATGCTGTTCTCTCCTGCTCGGGTCCTCAGGTATTTTAACTCTTAATCTGAGCTCATAAATACCACGGCCAGTTATCAAGTTATGCTTTTCTGCTCGAGATACCTACCCGAGCAGGAGACAACAACATATGAATACCTAATTTTGATCTTGATATCTGGCCTTGGTATAAAAGAGCTCAGATTAAGAGGTAAAATACCTAAGCAAAATACCTAAGAATTGCAAGCGAAATATCTCTCGGATACCATAACTCGTTATTTTGGATACCTGGGAATACCTGAGAGGTACTATTTTGTTATGTTTTTACCTAAATTTGGTATTAGCATAACATTATGGGAACAATTTTATGGTATTATCCTCAGGTATTTCACCTCTTAATCTGAGCTCCTAAATACCAAGGCCAGTTATCAAGTTATTCTGTTCTGCTCGGGTAAGGATAATTCCATAAAATTGTTCCCACAATGTTATGCGAATACCAAGTTGAGGTAAGACAATACCAAAATAGTACCTCTCAGGTATTCCCAGATATCCTAAATGACAAATTTTGTTAGATATTTTGCATGCAATTCTTAGATGTTTTGCTTAGGTATTTTACCTCTTAATCTGAGCTCTTTAATACCAAGGCCAGTTATCAAGATCAAAATTAGGTATTCATATGTTGTTGTCTCCTGCTCAGGTATGCAAAGATTCTTCCAAATCAGAAATGATCAACGAGGATGGATTCGCAATACCTCAGCACAGGAAAATGACCGGCCGCTGCGGTGTGACCCTGTTTTGACCCTGCAGAAGCAAATATTCGACACATTAATCTGCGTTCTATTTTTTTCTAATAACTGTTTTCTGTAAAGCTTTTGTAAAACCGAAATAATTGTGAAACTCTACAACAGATGTTTCAAGTTTTTTTTTTAATTTTACCGATGATGAGCTATAAAGAAATTTTTGAAAATTGAGTAGTTTTCGATTGAGGATCTTTCAGTAAACATACTTTTACTGAACTGATGAGCTGGCCGAAAGCCATTAAAACTTTAACTGATTTCCTTTAAAAAAAAACCCGATGTGTGTACATTTTGAAATTTTATCACATTAGATTCAGCTAAAAGCTGAACCAATAAATGCTTTGGGTGCTAACATGCTTCTGCTACTTTAGAAACAGACGAGCGGGAGCCTTTAAAATACCTGTTTTCCTAGCCGTTTCCCGTTCGGTGAACGTCTTTAGCATAATGAATGAACATTTCATTTAATTTTAATTTAATTAGTTCATCAAGTTGCTAAAATCTTCCGAAACAAAACCCAACACGAGCTGTTTATGATGGAGGGGTAGCAGTTGTTCCTTTTTGTCCATCCAGTCGTTAGATGCCTTTCCTCTTCGCGTAACCAGATTTTATCAGTTTTCATCGCTGTTTGTTGCTATAGTAGCTACTGAGTATTTTAGATGCCAAGAAATTCAATTCATTATCATCGTTGATATTTTTTCTTAGCTTGAGGCGACATAACAATACGGTATACGTGCTTGCGCTTGTGTTACAAAAATAGATAGGTATTGTATACAATTTTTGATATCCAACAAGGACAATGAAAAATGGCAAGATAATGTGAGATAATTGATTTACGCAGATCAAAGTATTTACCTCAAGCGTTTATGAATCTGAGTCATGCATGACATGAGATAGGATTTTATGATTCATTAGCTTCTCTTAAGGTGAAGATTACAGGGAATACAAAAATAGCCTTCACCATAGCTAATTTGCACCGCCAGCAATGTTAAAGTTGAACATGTGAAATCATTATAATTTCTTAGATATGTGCCTTCAAAAATTCTTAGTGGCGATGCAAATCAGCCATAATGACGACCATTTTTGTATACTAGTGACCTTCACCTTAATAATTATCCATCTGCACTCAATTTGAATTTGGCTTTGTTATTCATTTATAGACGTTTCAAAGAGAAAGAAGTAAGGACGTTAGAATAATGACACCAGTAGAGAAATCTAGCCTTATGGATTGAAAGAGTTTATGTAAGGTTAAATATTCTCAAAATTTGTTGCATTTTCTTTTGATGTGTTGAAATATACATAGGAGGTGTAAGGAGATGTCCAATATTTCTTGAGCTCTCATGTGTCAAATGATAGTTTTTTTTTCAATTCGTTTCCGTCGTCCTTAGGTGGCTCACTTGATTTACTAGTTTCCACTGGCTTCGGCAGCTCAATTTTTCGCAATCCGGGACCTTTGATTGGTTCATTGATCAAAGCAGCAATTCCACTTGGTTTAGAAGTTATCACTTCCAGTTTCTTCTCTTTCATCTTGGGCGGTGCTGTATCAACCATATCCCTAACCACAATCGAAGTCTTTTTTGGCAATTCTTCCTCATCTTTATCGTCGAAGCCTTCACTCAAACAACTCAAAACCAACGATAAATTCGACTTCTCAACCTGCTTTAAAGTAACCTTACTGCTGTTCAAAATCGACGATTTATCTTTCAGCTTGATGAAACTACTTCATCCTCCCATTTCTTTCTCGTCTTCCTGTTCTTCACTATCGCTGACCACCGGCCGACAACCGTTTCATCGTATTTCTTATTGAACAACGTTAGTTTCGGTTGCGTTGGTTTAGGCCTTATCGACGTCATAATTCCGGAACATTCCTTCCAATCTGCGGCAACGGCGCTGATTCTATCTTACCACCTTAAGGGGCTCACAATTTTCAACTCTTCCATCCACGGCCACGGTGGCATTCAATCCAACCACATTTGTCATGGGCGTGGAAAAAGTGTGATCCACATTTAACCTGTTCGGTTTCGGTTGAACCTGCTCGACCCTCTATGGAGTACTCATCACCAGACTTAATGAACTTAACGAACTCAAAATGTCATTGTTTTTGAAGCACATACGCTTCTTCTGCAGCTGCTGTTCGCAGGAACCCTTAAGCGGTGGCGAGGTGGACGATGTTAGCTCCCCTGCTCGTTTCGTTCCGCCACCACCACCGGAATCAACTTCCGACAGTTCAGAGCATCCAGAACACTTCTGGTCGGTGCAGCTTCCATCTCCGTCGTCGGTGCTATAACCCTATTCTCGGCAGGTTCATCAACGGCAGGCTCAATTTCACCGTGAATTGCCCATCCAAGATGACAACGGATAAGCTGCAAACCTCGGACCGAGTACTTCAATGGAACTATCAGGCCAGGATTGTTTGACCCAAGCAACAGAACCAGTGCGACGTCCTTGACGGGATTCAGCTTGTCTTAATCCAGTAACGGGTGAAAGCTTCTTATTCTGTTCACGACCAATTTGACAGTCGGCAGATTAGTGTTGTTGATTGTTCGAACGTTATTGAGTACGAAACATCGTTAGCTTGACCAGAGATATGTAGATTGAGAAGCCTCGATTTGTAGAGACTAATTCCATTTGTGTAACGGTAGGTGACTGGTTGGATTGGTATAGACAATCCCATCTTCCTAGCAAATGAAGCATCCATCATCGAGATAGAGGAACCTTCATCGAACAGAGCGAAGACATGTTGAACTTCCCTCTCATTACAGACTCGAACTTTGCTGACGCGAAGTAGAGTGTTTGATCTTCTCGAGTTGAGGTTGCACAAATCTTCGGAAGAAGCAGGTTCCGGTTTGGACTCCCGGAAAGATCTTCTAGGAACTTCATCTGCATGCACAAGCTTATGGTGGCTCTTCTTACAAATGGCACAGGATCTATTCGACTTGCATCTTTAACGGTTGTGGTCTCCTTCCAAACAAATATAGCAAACCGTGCAATTCCATGCGATCCAATGACGTTTTCAGATGACTTGACAAATTTTCCACATTTTGCGAGGCTCTTGTGCTCAGAGGAAGCACACATTCAACATTTCCTCCTATGTTTGTCTTCTTCTCGGGAGTTGATGTTGGGAACCGGTGGCCTTGGTTTAGCGCCCATCTCTTGCCTCTTGCTGAACGACACAGTACTGATGCTGGCAAGCTGATTCAGAATCTCATCCTCTAACCACCGAGAAAATGCGTCGAACTCAACAAGTGATTTTCTCTCCTCAACATCGCTTTGTGGTGGATCCACATCTGCTTACTAAAGCCAGGGAGTTTTTCAGCAATATGCGAGATCAATTCAGGATTCATTAGGTAAATTTCGGCTTTCACGTTCTTCAGTGCCACTGCTGTGCCAACCACAACGTTGAAGAAAGACCGGAACCGATTCAATATTGTTTTCTTTTACCTGATCCAGATTCCGCAGGATTACGAGTCGGTTGCTCACAATTCATTCAGGGCAACCGAAATTAGATCTTAATATCCTCATAGTCTGGTCTACGTTTCAAGTGAGGCTAGCCGGGCTTCCACGGCTTGGCGGGCTTTTCCCTGAAGGGCTTTATTGAGTCTTTTCAAGTTGTCAGCATTACTCAATTTCAGCTCTTTTGTCGAAGTTTCGAACTCGTTCAGGAAAATCGGCCAATCCATATCGTTGCCGGGAAATGATGGCAATTATTTCACCTTCCGACCTTGCAACGCTCTGAAAGCTTGGTACAGGACCTCAACCATTCCATTAGGAGCAGCAAAGGATTCAGAAACAAATCGACGCCGAGGTTGACGCTCTGGCTCACTAATCGGTCCGACGTTGGATTCCAAATCGTCATTCTGGTTTACCCAGGCTTGAACACGATCCATTGAATTGCAGCTAGAGGCCCCAGAACGCGATCGCAGTTCGCCTATTTGAATTTCCCGGTTTCTGCCCTTCAAGCTCCTTTGGAAAGGTCTATTAATTATGTCACACTGCAAGGGGGGGAGGAGCGGGGGTTTGGGAAACCGTGACGATCCATTCAAAAAAAAAGTTAAGGTCCATACAAAATACGTGACAAGGGGGGGGGGGAGTTTAAAAAGTCATGTTTTGCGTGACGTAATTAATGAACGATCCTTTTTGAATTCTGAGCTCTTCCAAACGTTGCTCGGTTTAAATCCGGTCTTGCTCCAAAGAGGCTTGCAGTTCTTCTTCCTCGATGAAATTGGCTAACTCCAACGCTCTGAGCTGGCTCTGCGTCTTACTTACTCCAGATGCTCTAGACAATCTTGAACGTTGACCAACGGTATGGACGGACACTACGCTTCTAACTTCCGTTTACCGGTTGTTGGCACCCGTAACCGACGTAGGAGTATGTTGATCAGGTTCGTTGGACTCAAATATTTGTCAAACACTTGCCGGAGGCATACGTAACATTTTACTGTGCCCCGAAACAGGGAATTCACAGACGAAAATTTTCAAAACGTTTAGGCACAGCACCTGTATTAAAGAGTCTTGGGCGATGTGGACTTTTTCCCATATAAACTGGGTGGTGGTTTTCGAAGGACCAAAATATCAGAAACGGGAGACAACCAAGGATGGTGCTCGGGACTTAAAGGTTCGTACCTGCCTGGGTTGAAGAACAAAATGTCAGGAACGGGAGACAACCAGGGATGTTGCTCGGGCCTTAAAGGTTCGTACTTGCCGGGGATGAAGAAGATTTTAGGACTTTAGAAGATTAATTTAGCTTGGGGTTTTAGAGTTTGAAGTTTGTATCTTAATTCTTTCATTGTTGTACATGGAATGAAGTTTTCCCTTGTTTGTTTGGCAGCGGCCACCTACGCTCGCTTGTCCGTTCCGTTGCTAGCGGTAATAGGTTGCTTTCAACCTTTGGCAGGTATTGTTATGACATTATTGTTATTCTAGTTATCGATTGATCAATGACAACCAACAATGACAAACAATGATTAACAACAAAACCGTATTACATCTCGTAATACCACGCGTTTAGGTTCCGATCAACATACTTAAATGTTTTGGCTCACATGAATCCATAACCGTTTGTTATACAATAATCGGTACAATCTGTAAGAAAAATTTTAACCCAAGCATCCTAACATCCTTTCCACTAAACAGAAGTCTTGAAAAATCTTGAAAAAAAAATTAAATAAGGAGGATTAGGAAAATAATAGGCATAGGCTATTCTTAGCTTTTCTTCCGGAAAACCGCTTAACTTGTTCAAATATTTTTACAAATTCCTGGACCTGTCAACAGATTTTAAATATTCTCTGAATTTTAGAAAACTCAAAATTGTTGACTTTAATACGAACATTTTTTTTTCCTGGTGCTATTCATTCCTTTACAAAACAAATAACAAAAATAGGAAAATCTAATACAAAATTGGGCGAGACACCTAATTTTTGAGGTTGAGGTTCTCAATTCATTGAGGTTCTCAATTAATGATGTCTTCAAGATTATGAAAACGTTATCTTGAAATCTCCATTTGTCTTTGCGCTCAAATATTTGCGACGACGTAAATCTTTAATAAATTTTCCATTAAAGTTCTTGAACACGCGTTGAGGAACGTAACCATAGCCAACATTGTTGAAGTTATTTTTTTCTTGAGCACATAGAGAAAAAACATTTCCACACATTATTGGGGCACCCAAGGCTGTCTGGCAGACATGAAAGTACATATAAATGATTTCCATCGTGCTTTTCCACTCTATTACAAATGAGGAAGAACCACTCCAAGCGTATCTGCTGTATACCTTCCAGCATCTCGAGAGAAAAGCACACAAATGGACGTTGATGCAGCCATCCGAAAACGAAATTGCATGCTTTTATTCTCAGATTCTCACAATTGCCTTTGCTTCACCGAGCGTTGTATTTCGTAGGCTATTTTAATAGCATAATATGACGCCATATTCAAATGGCGCCATCAGTTGCATGACAAGTGAGTCAGTCACATAACCTGCTTGCGTTCCATACACGTTGTACAGTGATAACTGTTTCATGAAAACATTGTTTGAAAAAAATTCAACATCTATTAAGGGTGTTCGGAATCAAAATGAATCACAAGAATAGATTTGGTGAAATTCACCCATTCAAACGGTCACCATCAAACTACCAGGGAATAACATAAAACACATTATTAATCTATGTCCATGTTAGTTTCATTTGCTGAAGTCATAAGGTCAGTCATAAAGTCAGTCTCAACAGTTCCCAGGCTGCACAACCAGCTAAGCAGGTAACCCTTAGCTGGCGGCCTTTGTCATCTCTTGACCCGTGGAAACACGATGCATCCAAGTTGTTTACTCGCCCAATTGTTTACTTAGCCCAATTCAATAACCAACGCTTTATGTTAAAATGTAGGAGTTGACTTTTCATCTGTGGATCGAAACATGGTTTGCTCGGTATATAAAACGTATTTGCATCATGAATAATCACAAGAAAAATCCGAAAAAAGTATATATTTATGTCTATCGACCAATTAAAAATGCAAGACCAATCTCTAGTGCACTGCAAAAAGTGATTCGAGATAATTAGTTGAGTGTGAACTATCGATGTTCGCGAGTGTTATTACTTTTCCACAATGTGTGCAACATGTCGCATTTCCTGTTCTTCTTCTGCGAAAAGTAGCAGTAAGGTATTAGAAATACATTCATGCACATATAACTATTCTAAGAGTACTAAAACGAATGCGAAATGCATTTGTGAAGTTTGTGAGGCAAATCTAATCTAATAATAAATATTCCAGGAACGGTTCCAAAGAAGGCAAACGGTCGTCGGAAAATGAGTACTTTGAGTGCAGGTAATACTTCAGGTAATATGTAATAAAGGTCTCGCGCAAATCGAACGACAAAAAAAACACGTTTGCACTGCTACAGAACGTGCAGAAAACTTGACGAGAATTTTTAAAGACAAAAACTCTGATTTAAAAGGCGCAGATGCTGCTGTCTCAAACATTCTGAATGAACAAGTATCAATTTCAGGTTCATGAATAATGATAAATATTTTAGAATCGATTAAAAATAATATGTTAATTGTTTCGTTAGAACAATCATTCGACTGTCGCACTCAGATTTCATGGAAAGATTTTTTTTTATAATAACGGTCTAAGGAGCCGATGAAAATCAATTGACGTATCTCCGAGTCAACATCAGAAAACGTATTTATTTGGGAAATAAATTCATAAAAAGTTGGATACTTGGTTGGATATCGTTTGTTTTTTTTTTTCAAGTAAATGAAAAAAAATCAAACAAACGCATCTACTCTCACCCTGATGATAGGTCGTAAATTGCGTTCGTATTTCATTGACTTTTGCCTATCACCACATTTATTTTGGCACGATGCGCGCGATTAATTCTATGATTGACCGTCGAGTGCTCTTTCATTCAAATTGATTTTCTTTCATCGTTCGCGTTTTATTCATAGGTTGGCTAACATTACCTACAGGTACATAAAGGACATTAGATTTGCGATTATTTTTACACTGCGTGTTCCTTTTTTATATCACATGTATTTCCAGCCACGTACAAATGTAAAAATGAGGAAAGGAGAATACAATTTTAATTATATGCTTAAATTTTACTTTAAGAAAATTCTACAGAGCTCAGTTTATCTCTATACATAAAAATGAATCACTGTTCGTTCGTGACCGCATAAGTCGAGAACGGATTGATGGATTGACATGATTCTTTTACCATTTTGTTCGTTATGAGCCCCCGCTGGTTTACACGTAAGAAAAGTTCAGAAAATTTTCAGAAAAGTTTGAAATAGAGAAAACCCATTTAAGAGCGAGAACATCGTTAAAATGGAAACATTCGAATCCGCCAATCGTAGTATGCGCAATATTCGAACGATAAATTTCAACAACATCATTTTTTTCGAGTTGAATCACCCATCAACCGGTGATTTAGGGAAATAATTTAGAGTATCCGTGTTTTTTCACACGGCCAACTATATGTCGCCTGTTCACGTGTTGGAAAACCATCAGTATTTGGCTTTTTGACGTTTAATCACATTTCCCTTTCTGCCATATGCAGAGGAATTATGGGTTGTTTTTCTCCAAATGCCTAATTGTTTGTATATGCAGAAAATGGCCAAGGTAAAAACATTGTTTATCATAAGGCAATGCAGTAACCAAAAAATAACAAATAAAATAACAACAACTTAGAATCTAGGTATACAGCTTTAGTACGCATTTATCAAAATTACTCATATCCATTTTATTCTTCAGTTCTGTTTTTAAATTAGTAAATTTATTTATTTATTTATTGGCGTCAATCAATAGTAGACCACATATTAAATTAGATTACATTCTTAACATCCATGTTCGTTTCTATTTAGTCAGCTAGGTTAGTATAAATTTTCAAACACACTTGACATGCGTTTAATATGAAGTTTATTAACAGAAAGAGGGTGATACGTTTCTACAATTTAAAAAAAAATAGCATGGGTATCATTTTTTTGAGTTGTTGAAAGTTGTTGAATAGTAGGAAGTTCCCCGATAATAAACGAAGTTCTTTCATCAAGCTCTAACTTCTGAGTAAATTTTGAAAAGTGAAAATGAATGTGAATTCTCATGGATTTGATATTTTCTTAACTGTTGAGAAAATTTATTAATTTTTGTCAAGTAACCAAATCTACTTTGGATTTTTTGGGAAAATAATTAAAAAAAAAAACGCGACCCACGTTTCGGAATCCGTGCTTCTCGTAAAATCTTCCGGCCATATCTACGGAACCAGTTGACCAATTTAAGAAAAAGAGAGAACAAAACTGTTCTTTGGGAACATAATATCTTCCACTCGACATGAAAATTATTTTACCGTATATTGCTGTAAAAGTCATTCTTAATTTTTCTTGTTTGTATAATTCAAGCGTATGTGCACTGAAACAAAAGATTGAACTACAAAGAGATTTTAATTGTCATAATAATTAAAATAAAATATGAGTTTTGGCTTTTGGAGAAGGATGAACTGCGAAACGACGATCGAAATAAGGGTATCAGGTATCATTACAATTTACTGAATAATGATTTGTTACTTTTGAAGTCGACGACCATTCGAGGTAAGCAAGCTGTTGTATTTGTATTTGTATTTGTCTTTGATTCATCGAACTTTATGGTCTACATGAAATACTTAAATCTAATAAAAGTCAACGTTAAAAACGTTTCAGCAAGCGGTAACGAAATCTTGAGGCGGACATGTTAAAATCAAATTCGTCGGATTCTACCTTGAACCGACGGATCATGGCGACAATGGAACTATTAGCATGATTAGTTGTTTGTAATTCTTCGTGAAGCAACGCTCTCGTTCGAAGGATTCGGGCAGGAGCATATAGAATGATTCTCGAGAGCAACTCAGGAACATTATATTCAGATAAGCTTGGCAACGAAAACATATTGCGCGACATTCCTTCGTTTAGTCAGAGTATCCAGCCCTAGCAGGCGACAGCGATCGGCGTAAGCGACAAGTTTAACGGGTCCCTCCATGGAAGGTGACGCAAAGCGTATCTTACGAATCTGCGTTGGACAGGTTCAAACCGCGCACTCCATACAGCCTGGTAGGGGTTCCATACAGCAGATGCAAACTCAAGAATAGAGCGTACCATGGAGCAGTAAAGGGCTTTGAAACACAGCGGAACACGAAACTCATTGGAGATTTTGAATACGAACCCAAGCTGGCGATTGGTTTTGGTACCTGAGAAGTGGCGAGTAAAGGTTAGCTTTTCGTCCAATACAACTCCAAGGTCTTTAACATGATCAACCCGTTGAAGTGGAGATAGTATAGTCAAACTGGATAGCATTATTCGTTTGACCAAAACTTATTACGCAAAATTTTGAGATGCTCAGAACCATCATATTTCGCACGCACCAATTAATGAATATTTCAAGAAGTTTCTGTAGTTCATAGCAGTCTGCTAGGCTTCGAACAACTAGATAAATTTTAAGGTCATCTGCAAACAACAACAGAAAACCTCTATTAAGCAATATGAGGGAAACATCGTTTATGAAAAGCGAGGTGCTTCCTTGGGGAACTCCGGAATGGTTTGAAAAATATTCCGATGAATTGTTTCCAATACTGACAGATACTTGACGTTGCACAAGGTAAGATCGAAACCATGTGCAGAAAGCAATGGACCAACCAATTTTCTCCAGTTTTGCAAGCAGTAAGTCATGGTTAACTTTATCGAAGGCAGATTTGAAATCGGTATAAACAGCATCTACTTGAAGTTTTTTACAGACGTTCTCCATGCAAAACGACGTAAACCTGACAAGATTCGTTTCAACAGAGCGGCCTGGATAAAAGCCGTGTTTATAGAGGCTGATGTAATTCTTGGAGGCAGCAAACAATTTGTCGTTGATCAGCGACTCAAATACTTTTGATTTCACACCGAATGAAGTAATGCCACGGAAATTTCTTAAACCATTTTTGTCTGCTTTCTTGAAAACTGAAAACCTAGTAGAGCACTCCACGTGATAAGTTGAATAGCAGAGAAAGTGGAGTAGCTAAAGCTAAGAATCACGCTAGGTCCAGGATTGAATGACGATTTGGTCTTGCGTATCGCCGAAAGAACCATCTGAACGTCGACAGCTAATACATCCATGTTAATCACATCGCTGGGTACTTCCCGCACAGCACTTCCAATATCAGCTTGAGATGGTGAATCGCTTGAAAATACACTCGAGAAGTATCTTTCAAAAAGGCTGCATTTCTCCTCGGTAGTCCGTGCAGGGTTTCTATCGAGAAACACACACTACGGTAGTCCAGTTTCCATCATCTTAGAGTTCACAAACGACCAAAATTTCTTCGGATGGCGTCGAAGATTTTCTTGTGTGCGATGTACAAAATATTTGTAGCGGAGTTTGTTATAGCGCCGATATTCATTGCTGGCGCGATTAAATTCCACATCGTCGAATGGTAAAAGCGCGAAGAGCCCTAGTGCGCACACGTTTCTTGTTGCGTAGAAGAGCATTAGTTCACGGAGGTTATCTCGGAGTTTTGCACTTCGGCACAGCTGCCAAAATACTCTCATGCAGCAAACAGTTGAAGCGGTCAACAGCTGATTCAATATCCAAGGTCACCCAAAACATTCCAGTCGATACGGGATATGCAGTGTCGGAGCAGGTTCATCAAAATGGAGATTAGGTTCATATGCAATTGATATATCTAGAACGGGATGGTAGTTATCAAGTGGCACAATGGTATCCGGAGCTGATGAAGACGGAGGCAGCCATCGATTCAACGAAGCGTTTTCCTGTTCAGTCAATGCGTTGGACGGCAGCAAGCTGTTGATCTCCTCATCGTAAGACCATACCAACTGAGGTAGGGTTTAATCTCCAACGATGACAATACTATCAGAATCCGATGCACTTTCACAATTTTGCGGAATGCACTGAATACAATTCTGGAGACGAGTTCGGTCGAAGACAGATTCCTCACACAAACATCGTCATCTTGTCTAGTTTGATACGCAAAGCGATTTGCTCAATACTACAGGGTGCGGCAGAAAATAATGCGAAAATGTTCAAACTTGAGTATTGGGTTAATTCGTTTAGCTAGTGACTAACTTCCGTCGAAAGTGCATTTGTTTATGTTTACTTTCAAGTGATGCATCCAAACATTCTATTTGTTTTATTCCAAATTCGTCAAAATGTGATCACCAATTTGTTGCTCGCCCAGAAGAAGCCGAAAGAGATTGCCAAGGTGGTAGGGTGCCATTTGGTAACATTTACAGCATAAAAAAGTTCCTGCAGGATGGTCCTAAGCAGCAGAAGCCGGGAAGCGGACGTCCGCGCTTTGCACGCACGCCGAACGTGATCAAATCAGTCCGTGCAAAAATTGCTCGGGACCCGGTGCGTTCCATAAGAAAACTTGCAAAGGAAGCCAATATTTCGGAGAAATCCACGCGGAGAATCATCAAAAAGACCTGCATGCATCTTCCAGAGCCAGAGTGAAATGCTACTTGATTACAGACCAGGTGAAGGAACTACGAGTGACTCGTCCCAAGAGATTGCTTCCTTGTTGAAGAAGGAAAAAATGTTAATCCTGTTCTCCGACGAAAAGCTTTTCAGCACCGGTAAAGGCCAACTTCTCCGAGGACCAAAACGTTGTCCTACAGCAGGATGGAGCGCCGTGTCATTTGGGCATATGTTGAAGCACGAGCCTGCAAAACATCACACCCTAATGTGAAAACCCTGAAGTCAACCGTAACACGCACATGGCAGTCAATGTCGGAGGCCTACGTCCGAAAAGCATGCTCTGGCTTCCAGCGTCGGCTTGAGGATGTTATTAATAAAAATGGAGGACGAATTGAATAAATTTGTTTAAAAGTATTTTATAAAGATAACTGCACACGAAAATGTTGATATTATTGCTTGAACTAGTTGAAAATGGGATTTGAAAGAAATAGAGCATAGTTTCGTATTATTTTCTGCCGCACCCTGTTCCTCAGTCAACAAGGTCTATCGACCTACGGTTGAGGTTTGCTTTAACCGCAACTAATTCTCCACCCCTTCGCTGAAGGTTGCTAGAAGCTGCACTGCGATCACACCGACATATCAAGTAGCTGGCAGCAAACTATTAGCCAGCAATATCAACACAAAGTCACGTCTCAGTGAGTATTTTTTTTTTTTAACTCTTTATTTATTCCAAATTTTACATTGTTTTACATTCATATATTATCCTAGGTGATCCTGATAAGTAATTAACATTTCAACCTTATATGCTATCATTAATATCTAATTGTGTTAATATTATTTTTACTTTGTCTATTCAGAATTTTTAACAGGGTTTATTGTGCCTGCGTGTCAGAATTACAGTTGATTTCTCAAAACTAGTTCTTATCTATAGAGAGAATTGATCATTGCAATTGAAGATTGCAATGATTTTTGTCTAAAATTATGAATTATTTTGTTGGACATTTCTTCTAGAGTCTCAACGTTTGAAATTCTATGTAATTCAATAGTACTGAACCAGGGTGGCAGCTTCAAAATCATTTTCAGAACTTTGTTCTGAATCCTTTGAAGTGCTTTTTTCCTAGTCGCGCAACAACTAGACCATATTGGCACAGCATAAAGCATGGCCGGTCTAAAAATTTGTTTGAATATTAGAAGTTTGTTCTTTAAACAAAGTTTGGATTTTCTGTTTATAAGAGGATACAAACATCTTATGTACTTATTACATTTGGCTTGAATGCCCTCAATGTGATCTTTAAAAGTTAATTTTTGATCAAGTATCAGTCCAAGATATTTTACTTGACTTGACCAAGAAATTGGAACTCCGTTCATAGTGACTATATGACTATTACTTGGTTTCAAAAATGCAGCTCTAGGCTTGTGTGGGAATATTATAAGTTGAGTTTTGGAAGCATTAGGAGAAATCTTCCATTTTTTGAAAATAATCTGTAAAAATATCCAAGCTTTTTTGTAGCCTCCTGGATATAACACGAAGACTTTTTCCTTTAGCGGAAATGCCTGATGTCATCAGCAAAGCAAGATTTTGGACACCCTGAGGTAAATCAGGGAGATCTGAAGTGAAAATGTTATATAGTATTGGCTCAAGTATGCTACCTTGAGGAACACCAGCTCTAATGGGCAATTGAACAGATTTAGAATTCTGATAATTTACTTGCAAAGTTCTATCAGTTAAGTAGTTTTGAACTAATTTCATGATATAAAGCGGAAAGTTAAACTTTTTCAGTTTCGCAATCAAACCTTCATGCCAAACACTGTCGAATGCTTTTTCTATGTCTAGAAGAGCAACTCCAGTGGAGCAGCCTTCAGCTTTGTTTGAACGAATTAAATTTGTTACTCTCAAAAGTTGATGCGTAGTTGAATGCCCATGGCGAAAACCAAACTGTTCATCAGCAAAAATTGAGTTTGAATTGATATGGAGCATCATTCTATTCAAAATTATTTTTTCAAAAAGCTTACTTATTGAAGAAAGCAAACTGATCGGTCGGTAGCTAGAAGCTTCAGCCGGATTTTTGTCTGGCTTCAAAATTGGTACGACTTTTGCATTTTTCCATTTATCTGGAAAGTATGCTAGATGAAAACATCTGTTAAATAGTTTTACCAAGAAAGACAAAGTACTCTCAGGGAGTTTTTTGATGAGGATATAGAAAATTCCATCATCACCTGGTGCTTTCATATTTTGAAATTTTTGAGTTATAGTTCTTACTTCATCCAAATCGGTTCCACAAGAATCATCAAAAATATTTTCTTGAGAGAAAATATTCAGATACTCCCTGGAAACCGATTCCTCAATAGGACTAGTAAGTCCCAAACTGAAATTATGGGAGCTCTCAAACTGCTTAACAAGTTTTTGAGCTTTTTCCGCATTTGTGAGCAAAATTTTATCACCTTCCTTAAGTGCTGGTATAGGCTTTTGAGGTTTTTTCAAGACATTAGAGAGTTTCCAGAAAGGTTTGGAACTCGGATCTAATTTTGACACATTATTTTCGAAGTTTTTGTTCCTCAGGGCAGAGAAGCGTTTTTTAATTTGCTTTTGTAAATCTCGCCATATGACTTTCATAACGGGATCACGTGTTCGTTGATATTGACGCCTACGTACATTTTTCAGACGAATCAAGAGCTGAAGATCGTCATCAATTATAACTGAATCGAATTTAACCTCGCATTTAGGTACTGAAGCTGCTCTTGCTCTAACTATTGAAAAGGCCAGAGATTCAAGAGCATTATTAATTTCATTTCTTGTTTGCAATGGAACATTAGGATCAAAGTTGTATTCCATAAATGTTTGATATTGATCCCAATCAGCTCTATGGTAGTTGAAAGTAGAACTGATGGAATTAGAAATGATTTCTTGAGATATTTCAAATGTAACTGGAAGGTGATCAGAACCAAAGTCAGCATGGGTAATCAATTGACTACAAAGTTGACATGAATCAGTTAAGACCAAATCAATAGTTGAGGGGTTTCTTGCAGAAGAAAAGCAAGTTGGGCTGTTTGGATATTGTATAGTCTCAGTGAGTATAATAACTTCGTATTCACAGGCAGAAAGCTTCAGAAAGAGCTCGTAAGTATTAGTATGGATGCCTCTCACATTTTGATAATATAGCGTTAAATATTGCAGGCCGGTTTCTTTCGGGAATTCGGGACAAGTCGAGGTATTGTGAGCAGTTTCGTTCATCGTTATTCACCCATAATGGCGGTCGTCTCTGCGTTGGTCGAAATATTTGGGATGGTGGATCCTATCTCGGGTATTTTTAGGACGGCTGGCTTCCAAAAATCTTTATAGGAATGCTCCTAACCTCAAACTCTCTGAACGAGATCTCACTGGGCCAAGTGGAATATATCAAGCAATTATTGCAACAGACGAACGAAAAATCTAACCAAGTGAATACTCTGATCAATCAAAGAGCCTAGAAAACATAGCATGCTTTCTCCTTGATAAGCCTCAAAATACACGCGGTATCTTGAAAAGTGACCTGCGTTGTGGTTACTCTGAACAAAATTTAATAATCGATTTATTTTCCTGTAAAACGCACCTACCTTCAAGCAAACAAGCGATCAAAAGTTTTTAGAGTTATAAACATGCGTGATGGGTCTAGTTTTTTGGGCATTACTTGGAAACGGAAAACCATTACCATCGTGCAAATTTTGCCAATTAGGGTTTAGTGGAACTAGAGAACAGATTTTTTTTAGAACATAAGAAAGGGCACGAGAAAATATTGTTTTCATGTTTTTGTATGATTATACTATGTTTCGTCTTTTTGGATTTTCCTTACAGACTTCTTCCACCGTGTAAATTTTACCGTTAAGGTTTTTCAGATTACTTTTGATCATATTTTGTATAAAGTTGCTTACAATTCGGGGAAAAGAAGTGTTCTACGATGCTCAGTTTTTAAGTGATGAATTTTTGAAATAAGCTATGTCCGGGAAAGCTCCCGGGAAAACGGGCTACCCGATTTTTATTATATACTAGCCGATCCCGGTGCGAGCGTTGCTACGCCTGAAACTAAATGAATGAACATTACATAGAACTGACGCTTTTTTTTAATGAGTTTTTTTGAGTAATAAGGAGTTCAAACTTCTATCAGAACATTATTCTTACCCAGACAATACACAGTTTGTGGCTTAGTTACCTGGATAATTCTCAGGATTGGTTGAAATTTGTGTTTGAATTCACCATAGAAACATTTCTTGCATTCAAAAAACCCGCATACCATTGTTGATTCCATTTGCTTGATTAGTTCTCAAGCTATGCAGAAATTGTGTTTCATTTGTATGCGAGCCGGAAGAGGTAAGCGGTCTCAAACAATTATAAGAACCTTCCCCAGCCCTAAAAATACCTGCGTACCTATTTTCACTCCGATCGGTCAGACAGACAGTCAGACAGAAATCGATTTTAATATAAATAAAAATCCTGTTTCCAATAACCCCACATGCCAAATGTGGTCTCATTTACTTAGTATAGTTCTCCGAGAAATTGCGTTTCATTTTCTATGGGACCCCTCATTAAGAGGGCAGCGTGGTCTTAAACCACCAAAGGAATATTTCTCTCCTTCAAAAAATTCCACATGCCAAATTTGATTCCATTTGCTTTATTAGTTCTCGAGTTATGCATAAATTTGTGTTTCATTTGTATGAGAGCCCCCTCCCCCTCTTCAGAAAAGGAAGTGTCTCAAATTAGCATTGGAAACAGTATTCATCTACAAAAACCTCCACATGCCATATTTGTTTCAATTTGCTTGATTAGTTCTTGAGTTATGCAGAAAATAGTTTTTCATTTGCATGGGAGCCCCCCTTTCTATAGGTGGGAGGGGTAAGATCCTTTCCTGGACCCAAAAACCCCTGCATACAAATTTGCATAGCGGTAGGGATAGTTCTTCTGTTTGGTTTAAATTTGTGTTCCGTATGTATGGTAGCCCCCTTTTCAGAGTGAGGAGAGGTCTTATATTACCACAAAACATTTCTTGCCTTCAAAAACTCACCCATACCAATTTTGGTTCCATTTGCTTGATTAGTTCTCGAGTTATGCAGGAATTTGTTTTTCATTTGCATGGGATCCCACCCTTTCTAGAAGTGGGAGGGCTCTCGAACTATCATAAGATGCTTTCCCGGACCCAAAAACCACTGAAGACAAATTTGCATAGCAGTAGGTATAGTTCTCATGTTTGGTTGAAATTTGTTTCATTTGTATGAGAGCCCCCCTTTTAGAGGGAGGAGGGGCTTTGAACCACCATAAAAACATTTCATGCCTTAAAAAACTCGTCCATTCCTTAAAAAAATGCCTTAAAAAACTCGTCCATTTGCTTGATTATTTCTCGAGTTATGCAGAAATTTGGGTTCCATTTGTTTGAGAGCACCCCCTCCCCCCTTTCTCCTCATATGACGGAAGAGTCTCAAATCACCATAGAAACATTTCCCTCCTTCAAAAACTTTCACATGCGAAATTTGGATCCATTTCTCTTATTAGTTCTCGAGTTATGCAAGGATTTGTGTTTCATTTGAATAGGTTCCCCCTCTTTCAGAAAGGGGAGGGGTCTCAAATCAACATAGAACAATTTTCTGTCTTCAAAAACCACCACATACTAAATTTGGTTCCATTTGCTTGATTAGTTCCCGAGTTATGCAGAATATTGTGTTTTATTTGTATGGGAGCCCCCCCCCTCCCTTTTATGACGGGGAGGGTTCTCAAGCTACCTTAAAAACCTTTTTTGCCTTCAAAAACTCACACATGCTAAATTTTGTTTCATTTGTATGGGATCCCCCCTTTCCAATTGAGGGAGGGGTCTCAAACCATCATAAGATTATTCTCCGGCCCCAAAAATCTCTGCATACAAAATTTCACGCTGATCGGTCTTTCCGCTCGGTAGTTAAATCGTGACAAAGGAAACCCAAACTCATTTTTATTTATATAGATATTGTTAGATTATATATTTTGTTGGATTATATATTTTGTTAAATTATATATTTTGTTGGATTATATATTTTGTTAGATTATACATCCATAAACTCAATGCGTGGAAAAACTTTCAGAATAAAATAACGGACCAAACCTGTAAAAAAATACTCAAGAATCATCAAATAACGGGTGTTCAACAAAATATGAGAACGATTTCAATACCTTTCTGTAATTAAAGTAAAGAGCGGATTTTTTTTCTTTCCAAGAGAATTTATCTCTGGACTCCCTAGAAATGGCTGGTATGTTTCTTTTTGCTCGGGTGCTGTCAGTTCAATCGAAGATGGCGTCGACTCTGTGCTTACACCGCGAGCGTGTTGTACGGTTTTACGAAACGCATGGTCAACGTGGAAAAAAGTTTACGGTAGGCCACTTTCGAGACGAAAGCGTGTTCGTGGGTACAGTTTACCGGCTCCTGGTATCCCTGAGCGTGGAGCGGAAGGCTGGTAGCGGTTGTCCGGCGAAGATAATGACGAAGAAGAAGAAGGAAGCGTTGAAAAAGCTGTTCGACAACAAGGACGGAATAAGTTTGCGTGACGCCGGTTAAAGATATCACTGCTCCCATATCATGATTCACCGAACCCTCAAGATGGAGGACATCATCTGTCGGAAGAAGACTCGGTCCCCCGAGTACACGAACGAGCAGATAGCCTCCAATATTCATTGACGTTTTTTTGAAGAATGAACATTATGTTTTTTAATAAAAAATACTGATTTCGTTGAAATTATTTTTTTCTTTACTATATGACTGAAAACATTCTCATTACACCCATTATTGACTCAAAAAAGTTTAAGATATTGAAGGTTTACAGTAAATGATTTAATCAAACTCTTTTAGAAAATCAACTTACCTTATACAGCTAAGTGTAGCTTGAAATATTCAAAACAGCTCTCTTGATGAGTGATTAGATTTACAGCTATACAGCTTCAGTTTTTTTATAACTTATTTTACATAAAACTGTAAATTTGCAATAAGCTCAAGCACACTATCATGGTATACAGCTCATCTACTACACAGACAAAATTCAATTTATGACAGGTGGAAGAATTTCAATTATCTTTGATGGTCGTGTGAATGGAAAGCAATTGTTTCGGAGTAGGATTAGCATAACATTGATGGTTTTTAGCTTCAGTTTTGATGTGTTTCAATTATGATAGAAGATAAAGTCTTAACTGATATACCTACACTGTTTCATGTATAGGGGCAGTCATTACTGTAACATGAACAAGTCTCCAAAGGTAAATAGCTCAAATCCACTCATAGAAGAAAAAATCATATATCTGATATACTGTTTGTTGTAGTATTAGAATACGGGCATAAACATATATGTCAGAGGCATATTAAAGTTGCAGTATTCCATACCTACCATGGAAAATGTAGTTTTGTTTGCAACCAGCATCTGCTCGGCAAGGACCCGATCTAATAATAAATTCCCAGCATCAATATCATGGCTGAATGGAGTGCACAGTAAAAGCAGCTCGATTGAAAGCCCAAGAATTATTGCGAAGTTGAGAAGGAGGGCAAACAATATTTCCTTATGAGTTTCTAGAGCCAAAGTTCAACTTACCATATAGAGGAAATGAACTAACATTAGTAAGCTGTACGATTATGTATGAATGCATGATGGACATGGTTTTATATCCACTCACTTAGTACAGCAGCTATCACAAAAGTCTGTTAGAGGGATCATTGACAAATAGAAATGGCGGTTTTAAGGAATTATAAGGTCGCTCCCATTATGAAATTACAATATTTAGCCTCTCCCCTAGTTTCATATACGATTCCAAAGGAAAAGAATTATGACAAAAAGGCAATAAGAAAAACCCAATTTGAATATTGCATGCAACAACATTAAATGTTTGGCATCGACTAGAAACAGTTCATAGAAATGGAAAACTTTATCAACACCATTTAAATTTGAAGAGCAACACTCTTTGAAGCAATTTTATACACGGCCAGCCATTTTAACGTTGGGTCGTTATTGACTCACTTTCGCCATTAGTGAAATCACTCAAATTTGAATAAATGTAACTAATATTGATAAGTCGACAAATCAAAAACATCGACTGAAATCAGATGGATGTTTTTGATGTGTCGACTTGTCAATCCAAGCTACATTTACTCCAATTTGGTGACTCCACTTTTGATAAAAACGACTTAAAACTGAGTTAAATGACTGGCCGGGTACGCATATGATGAAGAGTGTATGTTCGTTTAATTTACAGAGCGCCAGGACTAATATTTTCCGCACATCTTTTTCAGTCATTCATAAATCGGACGAAGTATGCTTTGCTCGAAGATGGAGGCAAATATGTTTCCTTCCGTCAAATTTTCTTTGTATTATTTGTTTTGAAGGGTCAATTTGAAGAAAGCCGTTAAAGCATGAACTATAAAAAGAACAATGAGGTTCTGAGAGAAGAGCGACTACCATTCAAAAAACTGTGTTGGAACAGAACTGAATTGGAAGCAGAACCACATGTGACGAACGATATTTTACCTGAGTAGACCAAACAAAGTGGCGTCTGAAACCTGAAGATATTTGTCGGAAGGTGGTTTTTGACATTCTAGAAAAGATGCTCGCTTCGTCCTTCGGAACATTTCAGCGGTGTTCTCCAATACGCGGAGTAACTATCTTTCTTTCCAATATGTCATTGTTGATCAAATTCATTTTATTTAAAATTAAGAAACAACTTCATTGTTCATTTTGGTTAGGTAATCGCTCAATAATTTATTTTAATGCAATAAAGTTCCGAAAGTATGTTGAGCTTTAAATGCTTGGACAACAATGTATAACCATGTCCGTACCGTCAGAAGAAATACATATTCTCAGACATTCTTCTCTTTTCAGAGAACGAGTAACAGCGCTATATTCTTAAGGCATAGGAGGCTAGGACTAAAGTAAATTCTTACTTTTCAATCGTTTGAATAGAAATGGGGCATCACTTAACATTCTTAGACTAGATGCTCCCAACGACCTTTTTTGTATATTTTTTATTTTGTACACCAAGTAGAGCATTCTGTTTAACTATTCTCTCCGGCTACTCATTTTCTTTTTTCTTCGATATCAACAAAAGATTGCGTAAGTTCCCGGCGTCTTCTCAAGAAAGATACCAAATCCTTGCTATCTTCAACGTTACATGGACGTGACCAGGTGAGCGATCGACGAGTGCCTTTGTGGAGATTATTGCGTGGATAAACTTATCAGTAACATGTTGCGTTTCAAGGTGGCTTGCAATGTCTTCAACGAATTATTGCTCATCCACGAGGTGCCACTAGCCAGATCAAGGTTATGATGGATGGTGTACATTGCGTGCTGTGTCTCGTTTGAAACTCACACATTACTGCGATAAACCGATAGGCTTCCCTGCCTCCTGTTTATTTTAATGCTAGAAATGAAACATGCCGGTACGATTTTCAATCAACTCAGCCAGTTAGTATGCTAAACTGGCGATGAGGAAGCTGAAACTCAAACTAGAAAACGTTGGAATAAAGGTAACAATGTGTGAACATTATTTATCTGTTGCCAGGAAGAACCAAGCGTAATAGATCTAGCATAGGCCTAACTGTGATATAATCAACTAAGTTGGGTTAAAGCTAGTGGATGAAATGATTACTAGTTCCTAGTTCAGTTGTTGGATGTGTTGAATCCATGATAAACTATTTTAAAATTATAATTTTTGAAAATTTAAACATCCCTGTTATCGACATGCGACCTTAAGAGTGCACAGCAATTTCTGCTAGAACCAAAGATGTGCACATGCACATTGTAGACGAAATACGTGTATCTGTCAAGATAAGCAAAGGTAGTTGGAATTAAATGGAAAATACTAATTTTTCTTCTCACTTCTAGTTAACTTTTTTATTTGCAGACATAAACACATACATTCTCTAATTGTTATGTTTTTGTACTCTCCGTGCGTGGAGTACACAAACATTCATGAAATATAGGATATTTCTCAACGTTTTGTGGCTAGTTTTTTTCATGGCCTCACGAGAACCTGTTCTGAGATGACCATTCCAAGGACTAATCATCAGATGGCCATACCACGTTGAGAAATAGCTTTCTGGTTAAACTGCATGAACTTTGAAACCCATATTGTCGGGGTTTCCTTCTAATATGTCCATGGCCACTCGAGACCCCACGGGAACCTGTTCCGGATTGACATGTCCGAGGACAAATCATCAGATGACCACAAAATGTTGAGAAATATCTTACTGGCGAAACATCATGAATTTTGATACCCATATTGCCAGGGTTTCCCTCTGGATGTGTTCGTGGCCGCTCTGGGCCCCACGGGAGCCTGTTGCAGAGTGGCCGTTGCAGGAACGGGTCTGCATGTGGCCCACGGTGGAGTAGAGGTGGTTTCTAGGGATTATTCCAAAGATTTTGACGTCCTCTTCCGGAATGCAATAGATGTTTCCAAGTTGTGCCTCCGTACCGGACCACAACCGCAGTGACCCGGATTTACGGAAGCCAGATGAGTTCAAATGGTCATTGGAGTTTAAGAATTTAACAGGGCCAAAAGAATTAAAATCGGTCCATAATCGCCACAGTTATAATCATTTGAATTTGATGGTTACCCTGTCGATCACTTAAAGGTGATTTTTTTTTTGTCGAACACATAAGGGTTAATACGATGTTATATGAAATACTAAATAATATAATGCAGCAACTTGCCTCTTCCAGATAGAATGGAGGAGTAGGCTCTGGCTCTGACTGAACGTGTGATTTTTCTCTAGCTGTCATTTTACAGTTTTATCTAGCATTTTGAAATTAATTAGATGGATTTAATTAATGGTGATTTCGTGTTTTAAAATGTGCTGTGATTTTGTTCAACTAGTAATTATGGAGAAAAATGTGTGGATTTAACATCACCCGTGCAGTATTCAGCTGGTGGCGATGGGTTTTGCTCGTTGCTGGTGGCCTGGTCGGGCTTTTTTGATCGGATACGGATCTGATTGGAATACAGCTAAGTATTTTTTTTACTCTTTTTTTTTATACCAGAATAGTTTTACCTCCCGTAGCGGATATTGTGCGGTAGGGAAAATTCCATTAATTGCAAAAAAATGTCTTGACCGTTTGGTATACTATAAAAGAGTTTTTAAAACATATACATGGAGCGTGGTTTGAGGGGTTGACGTGGGGTCGGGGCGTCTGTGGACAGGTTGTGCGACGGGTTTGTGAGACGGTTTGCCAAATCTGTCGTACGACTTGCCCGCGGACGCTCCGACTCTGCTCCAGTTCGGCCGAGTTTCCTGGCGGCGGGGTTGATTGTACATTTATTATTGCCAGTGGCATCGCTGGTGTGATGCTTGCTTAAGACATACAAAAAGTGGTAAGACGCGGTAAGACTCACAAGAATAAAAATATGGTTCAAATGGTAGCTTCCGCGGAAGGTAATCCTTGCCGTAGCTTTCGTTGATATCTGATTTGTTTAAGCGCGCGTGCTCTGGTGTATACAATGCGCTTCAAAGCTCCGCGTGCGATCATCAATTGTGTTTCAGAGTAATGAAGTAAAGTGTAGTTCCGGATTCGAATGCAAGAGGAGATAGTGTCACAATTGGACAATATAACTTATAACAAAAAAATTGTTTTCTTTGGATCATATAATTGTTTTCTGCTTGCATGCAGCGTGCATTCCACAGACAGCGCAAACAAAGTGAACTAATATATGTGTTTTACATTGAAACAAACCACACGCGTGTCCCCAATAGCATCGTTACTGTTGGTTTAAATCAGCATTCAAACCTAAATAAGTTCATTCCACATCTCTAGTCAGCCGGCTGATAGGAGAGTAAATCGAAAACGACTAAACAATTAAAAAACGGACTTATAATCACCATTTACCAAGATGGACCTACGAACAAACCCTTTCCCTCTAACAAACTCCTTCCCTGAGATACTTGTGGGGGTGCAGTAGTATATACGGCCTCTTGCAGCAACAAGTATCCAACCAACATTCCTTCCCTTCCCTAATTGATCTACACGGGCGTGGCCAGCGTCGGTATTGATCCAAAAACTGAGACCACCAGGAATTGCACATTGAGAATGATTCACTACTCCCAGGTGACATTCTGTTGGTTCTCTGTACAATTTCAGCTGGTCTCGATCAATAACGAAGTAGCAAACCACGGGTGATCAATATGCTCATGCTCATGCTCATGCTCTCCGTGCGTGGAGTACACAAACATTCTGCAAAATAGTTGTAAATTAAATAATTTTAAGCAACTTTGATTGGATAAATTCTTCTGTACCTTTTGATATGACCGAATTAGAGCATTTTTTCCTACGTTAGGGTGTTTTTATGAAAATCAGTTATTTTGCTGTAACTTGTTTATATCAAATTTTACCAGCAAAGTTGTCTTCCCATTGATTCTAGAACAATAAAAGTTACAACTTTTTGCATGCTGAAACTGTCTCTATCATATGTCAAACAAAAATTATTATGGTTTTCGTAAACAAAATAGGCCTTTTTCAATAGTCTTTCAATAGCATTTGAAAGGATTTTTATTATTATACATCATATCTAACAACTGGCGATAGGTTATTTCTTAAATTGATAAGGAAATCGTTAATTACTCACCAACGGTAAGATGTATCGGCAAGATTTATACGTCAAAACTTTTAACTTATCAAGTTATAAAAATTATCTCATGCCAACTTTGTTGGCAAATTTGAAATATATAAGTTATTGATTAAAATCACTTTTATTTCACAATTGATGTTCGTGAACCCTAGCTTCAGTTTCACGTTTCAACGTTTCAGTTTCAACGTAATCGAACTGTCAAGCGGTTTCCAAATGGGTCAAGTAAATGTTTTGTTGAAAATTTTGTAGCCAGTATGGTCATGAAAATGTTTTTTTTTATTCAACAAAAGCAAAATTCGTTCGAAGTAAACGTGGACAGCAAGACTGTCAATTAAAAACCATTCATTAGCAGGTGGGGTACCAGTTTAAAATACTATTATTCTGCGTGATTGATATGATATAAAGAACGTCCCTGAGCTAAAAATTCTCAGTTTCACTTCAACCTTCCAAAACTTTGGTCTAGAAGAGAGATTTTCTGATCAAAATTTGATAAGTTCAAGTATCAACCTGTGGTGAAATTTTGAAATATGTAAGTAAAAGAAATTACTGCAATAGTACTAATCAATGGACGCAGAAGTTTACATCCCCAACAAAATAAAAACAGTTTGAAAAAAAAAATTTCGAATGTTATGAACTTACTACACAATTCCAATTGATTCAGATGACCATTCGAATCTTAGGAACGCCACAAACTAGCAAATTAAATTGACTAGATTATGTATAACTAATGATTTGAGCATTTCGTGCAGTGAAAAATATTCTAATGTGAAGTCGTCAAATTGCTGAATAAGGTTCGATGGGAAAATACACTTGCGAACTTGGACAATTTTTCAATTTGTTCCCCTCATGTTATTTGCTGAAAAATTGTTGAATACAGAAGAAAACGCTAAAGACTTCGAAACATCTAAGTTTTTGTAATCTATACGATTTTTGACGTAGACTATGCGAATTATGATGTGATTGTCTAAGCCGCTACAGTTCCTCCGATAAAATGTTTAGTGCATCAGTAGGAACTCCAAAAATCCAGTGACCCTTCCAGCTACGATGGTGTGGCCACCAAGGTAGCCATCTGGCAGAGCATGTTTAGTTCTAGGCTTCGAGAGCCTTGATCAAGAAGCATATTCATAAGTACGGCGAGTGCGTTTATCAGGATCAGGAGCAGTTTTCGTGATCGCTATCATATTAGCATCTATTGTACGGAAGACAATACATCGATCCATTAATCCACAGTAGAAGTCGTTTAATCTCGCAGCTACATGTGATTCATATCTGATCAATTGAAGATGCCCTAGTATTATTGCGACAAGCAGCATTCGTTTATAAAATTCGAGATTTAGTTTTTGAAAATCATAAGTAAAAAACATTGTTTTTTTTGGGGGGGGGGGGGGGTATGTTTGTGCAAACGTCCATAATACATGTCCTACCCTACCAGTCAAGCAGCTACTGTTTCTGTAGTGTGTTGATTTATAAATCAATAAAACAGTTGTTTCTATGCCTCCGCCATGGCTGGATGGCCAATAAACCGTGGTCTTTTATTTTACTTTTAAACACAACGTAGGGAACATTCTGCCCGTGCGCGATCAATATGAGTTCAAGCTATTTCAAGCTAGAACTAGTGTAATTGCACAGAGAACCACATAGATTTGGGAATAGCTGTACATCTTCAATGTACAAGTTCACTAATTCATTCCATTTACAGATCAGTACCCAGTAGCGTCGGTCACGTTCTCACGGTCTTCAGGGAGGGGGAAGGATGATTAATTTGACCATCATTGTTAGAGATACCGTGTTTACCTCTGCGTCTCCACAATTGTCAAGGGCAGGATAATAACCACAGGCATTAAATCATTGCACTTATTCAACCCAAAATCAACTAAATTAGTGCGAGATCGGATCAATTCAACAGTTGTCAAGTAATGAAGCGTTAGATTAATTTAAAAATGTAGTGATGCATTATCAATGCAATAATTCTACTTCAGCAATGTCTTATGTCATAACAACAGATATAGCATTAGTTCGATCTTAGTGGGGCCCTTTTCAGCTCTAATTCAACTTCAATGAATCATTAGACGTAATGTATATGCCTTATATATGCATGCTATTATAGCCTCGTGGTTACTTGGGCTGTTTGCACTGTGGTACGTGATTCACGTTATCATTTCTGGTTGTTTTCCTTTCGATAACAATGAAAACATATTATAACTCTCTACCCTGAACAAGGCATTCGTGAATCTTCCTTATGCGAAACGTCCTTAGGCGGTAAGGGCCACCACACGAAGCATAGAGCATCATTACCATAAAAAGTACCATTTAGTTGGCATAGAAAATTCGCAACGTTAAAAGCATTAGTCAATAAACTGTTTTTTAGAGCAAGCAGAACAAGTTCTACATAACCGTAAGAATCCTGATAAAAGGAAAGAAAAAAACGTATTGAAAGACCAATCAAATCGCTTGTGTACTGAGGTTTATTGGCTTACAAAATCTTACCATTACTGTACTGAATAATTAACCATGAGGATATGTTCAAGGTTTTTGAAAATGTTTCTCGTATCTTCAGGCTCTGATTTTTTTTATCTCTTTATCTTGTTTCCTTATCTTGGCATTACTTTGCTGTATCCTACGGGCAAAGTTGAACACACTACGCATTTAAATATTTGAATACTCTTTCAATGACATGATCCTTAAAAGAGAAAGAACTCTCCAGCAATAAACACAACACTGCCTTTTATTTGTTCTCAAAACATTCAACCAGTGACGATGTAAAATAGCTGGAAAAACGGTTCTCAGTGACAATGCAAGAAAAGTTATACTTCTGTAGGATGCAAATTTTCGTTCGATGTGATGTGCTGAATAATGTTGCATAAAATAACATACTTGGTGCACATGTTTTATGCTTTGTATTGACTATACAATAATTGAATACAAGAGGGTTGGAGTTATGTTTCACTCATATTCTGTCGTAGCAGAAACGGAACTTTTGTCTACATGAATATGTAGCAGTCCTAAAGAGGTGCTCCTCTCGCTGTCGTCGTTTTCGTCTTCGCAATGGTATTAAATATTGAAGTAAAGAAGCGGTTCCACAAAACCACTAGTTGCATGCACGTTTTCTGTAAATCCATAGCATAGCGTGCAACTTGTTCCTTCTGCTGCTTCTTAATATTTCACAAGTTTATTGGTTTTCCAATTTGCTTATTGCATGCTCCCACATTTCTCGACTTCTCAATCGAACCCAGCCTTCTCGAGCATGGTGTTGCTTTGTAACTGCTGAGCTAAGAAAGGACCCAACGTTCCTTCTACGCTTTGCAGAGTTAAAAACAATGTTAATGCACGCCTTCACTCTCAATTCACATATATTTATGTTGCTTTTATTTTCAGCTTACTTCAAAAGGCTACTTTTAATTTCAAGGGTCCCTGAAAGAGGGATAAAGAAGTTGTTGAAGTTCTCCAGCTCAAAGTAGTATTGTTTCAAATCGTGTATTATTCAATAATGAAGCACTGTAGAGCGCATAACCCACAGAAATAAAATGACGCGTTGTTTAGGGTATAAAGTGGTGGCATATTATAGTAATATCAATTGACGGAACACGAAACACTCACGAATAAGCGATGATTTTGTTTATAAACTTTTGAATTACATAATATGTAATTATCAGAAGTGCTGTTCTTGGTTTGAAAGCTTGGCATCGATCTTCTTTATCTACCGTTACAACACTTTTAACTAGACTTACGGTTTCCTTTTCTATACTGGGTATAATTTCAAAATTTTGAATAAAGAGTGTGTTACGCTAAAGTTAAATTTTTTTAACGCTAATAACTCTCGTTTGACTGAACAAAATAACTGCTTTAATACATCGTTCGAGTGAAAAATACATTTTGTTTTGCATTAAAATTTGAATGACGTGCTTCAATCAGTTGTTCAATTATGTGCTCCAAATCATCTGTCTTTACTCCCATAATGAACTTTTATAACAACGGGGTCCTCAAAACGGGTAGCAATGGTTCAAAATTGTCCCCTTATCTTCATTTCATTTGGTTTCAATCGGACATTTAACACTGCGATAGGGTTTGATTTTGTGACCGAGCCCATCCCCGTTTATTAATTTTGCATCCTATTGCATGCGCGTGACCCTCATATTTCCAAACAACGCTTGTATATAACAGAGGGGGCAAAGCGAAGTGATTTCAGTGTTGAGACATCAGCTCTCAGTTTTGCCATGGCTCACCCGGATGTGGCACAGAAGACAATGCTTGGCCGGAGAACCATTGCTTGCTAGATTCAATATATTTGCTGTGATGCATTTTCTGGCCACTGAAACTCTCAACGGTAGGAAAAACCGCTTCCTGACAACTATTTTTTTTATAAATCAATTATTTGTTCAGGCTTAATCGAATCAACTTTACAGAGCCAAGTTTTATTTATTTATATACATTTTTTATCATCAAACTAAAGTTAGGGGGATAGAACCGATTACTCGCGGCCGTCTCGGGGTTAATAGAAAAAAAAAACAATTTAACGGATAGAAAGATGGACGGGATTTGTGTGGTTTACATAAAACATTTATTTTAAGCTCTGAATTGTCTAAAAACCTGTAACAATACAACTTTTGGATTTTTTTTTACTTTTGAGAACGAAAAAACATTAACACAGATAAAAAAAATTAATACTAAACATACAGGTTAAAAATACTACAGTCTAAGACTAATGTTACACAAAATAATTATTAGTTTTAACAAGTAATTAATTTTGACAAGCGCGTAAAATTTCTTCTCGTTTAATTTCAACCCAAACGAGGCGTAAACAACAAAGTTGTATGCAATCTTCCATGCACCATACAACAATGTTTGTGTTCTGTCATACAACAGGCTAGATACAGGCGTTATCTGACCTCAATTTACATGAAATACCCCATTAATTTCTGCCAAATCTAGCATTCTCTTTATGTGCATTAGAAAACGCATAAAATTCAATGCTTCTTTTTATCTGTGTAGTTAAAAACACATAAATGAGTTTCATATACTCCCGATAACGTACAGCCAAAACATTGTCAACTAGAGTCCGAAGAGAATCATAAAGCTCAGATCTGACTCCTCGATGCTCAGCACATGACCAAATAACGCGTCCTGATAACCTTGTCCACATTCACAGAGATTGATGTCACTCAGCCCAACTCGGTATAAATGAGCGTTCAAAGAACAATGATTGGGCATGAAGCAAAACATCACACGAATGAAGTCTCGACCCACATCCATCCTCCCAAATTTGTGGCAACTAGAATACCAAAATAATCACACGTAACTTGCAGTAGGTCGCAGCAAAGGGAGTTGAGAAACCTACCATCCGGAGTGAACATAGCAAATATTAGTGTTCTACTGCCTAAAAAAAACGAAAGGAGATATTAATTTCAAAGGCAGACCTGGGCACCTTCCATTAAAGGACGATCATTTCAATTTAATAACTAAAGAGTGAGATTGAATGACATTTTCAAGACCGTACCTTAAGTTCTATTGATTATTACTGAAATCAGCATATTCTGGATTGTTTGAGGGATTCATTTGAGAGTGGTAAATTGTCTGTTTGCTAAAATTCAACTCGCTACCTTGCTGATCAGAAAAAATTGCATACCGTGAATTCGGATGAAATTGCTACAGTGGAGTGAAATTGATCAGCGAAGTAAAACTGATGAACTTACTACACAATTCCAATTTATTAAAATGACCATTCAAATCTTAGAAACGATACAAACTAGCAAATTAAATTGAATAATGATTTGAGCTTTTCGTGCTGTAAAAAATATTCCAATGTGAAGTCGTCAAATTGCTGAATAAGGTTCGATGGGAAAATACATTTGCACACTTTGATTTTTTAGTTCCGCTCATGTGATTTGCTGAAAAGTTGTTGAATTCTCTCCAGAAGAAAACGCTA